>SMSR01015921.1:402190-443164 GCA_019453355.1 Ceratina japonica | reverse complement strand
TACTCGAGGATTCAGTAGTTCCCATCGGAGTCGTACTCTCTTCGTATTCATAAGTAGTAATATTAAATTGTGTGCTGGTTATGAGTGTAGTGGTTTCATAAATCTCAGTGGTGTTTGTACAAGTGTAATCGTCGCAGCAAATAGGCCTGTGTGCTTTAACCAGACATCGAGCCGGCGATCGGCATCGGTCGACGCAAGGATCGACGCAGGACTCCTCGACACAGGCTTCTGTGTCGGCGCAATCCTCGTCGTACCCGCAGATATTGTCTGTGGTCGCGTTGTGGAGAACTGCTGCAGGATACATAATAGAATATAATAACAGGAGTCGACGAGAGAATTAGAAAGAGGCAGCTGAAACGTTTCAAGCCAGTCGCTATCTTCAACGTTAGACTATCGCTACGAGATCGTCATACTAATTTACGCCAAATAACGAAAGGTCTACGAATTATTGTCAGATTATGGTTAAGCATGCTCGCGCAGTAAAGCTATCAGAAATATGTATATGTAATCGACGTTAGGTCTTTACAGAGACAGATGTAACGGAGAAATAAAATATCGTTGGACGGCGAGGACGTCGGCGGAGCAGAGGCGGGATCGTATGGGAGTCGTATACGTGACGTTTGGGACCTGAAACGTTCTTTTCCTCCTCGTTCAAACAATGGAATAGATTCCGTCGACAACGTTTTATTTACAAAGTAAATATCGATTAGAGATTTAGAAATGTATTCCACTGTCGTGAAAGGTAGAAACCTGAAAGGTAGCAACTGGTAATGTTCCGTGTGAGGCTAGTATACAGAGATAGGTATTTCATGACATATCGTGGATATAAAACTTTTGTGCAGAATTAACGTGTATATAATTTTATACAAACAATATATGTACGATATATTGAGAGAGAGATAATAGATGTAGTCGATTAGAAGAGCGTGATAGGGCAGACCTATAAGAAGTGATAGAAGAGATAGTGGTGGTGAGAAATGGTGTTTACCTTTCATGCATCCGTATTTAGTATCTGGCACAAAGCCGGGGGGACAGAACTTGCAGATAGGCTTGTGCTCCTCCACGTAACAGGGGGCATCAGCCGGACAGGTGGAGTTTCTGCATGGGTCCACGCAGCGATAGTTGCGGCACGCCAAGTCTGGAGAGCAGCCACTGTCACGCAGGCAAATGGAGAGGGAGGGATTGCAGTTTTGTGTGCATATGCATACGGGACGGTGGTCCAGGACGTCGCAGGTTTTGTCGGCCGGGCACGGCTTTCTCTTACGGACGTTACACGGGTTCTGGCATTTCCCGTTCACGCAGGCCGCGTTCGACGGACAGTCGAAGTCCCTCGCACAGGTCAACGTGTCCGGGGCGCACGTCAACTCGCCGACCTCGTTCACGACGAACCCGTACTTGCAGACGCACGTCGGCCGGTGGCTGCGCACCTGGCACCTCTTGTTCACCTCGCAACCGTACTGCGGGCCGAGGCACGGGTCGCGGCACTCGCCGGTGCGGGAATTGCAGGAGAGGCTCTCGGGGCAGTCGCGGTCCGAGGAGCAACCGATGCTAGGCGTCGGCCGCGGGTTCAGCGTATCGCATTTCGGGTCCGGGTGGCAGGCAGTGCGCGGCATGCCGATATAACACTGAGGACAGGAGCACCGGGGCTTGTGCAGAACCACGCGGCACAGGGCGTTGATCCCGCAGGCACCCCGGAGGCCGCACGGGTCCACGCACTGCAGGTCAATGCAGGCTTTTTCGTTCGGGCACTCTAGGTCACTGGTGCATTCGCGCTCTATATTCACCGAAGAGACAAACCCACGATTTCCATTCAATTCGGTAGTTGTTTTTTTTTTTTTGTATTGTAACAGTGTTGTGGAGAACGGTAGGTGGCGATGATCGTGGTTGGTGGTGGTGGTGGTGGTGGTGGGACAGGGAAAAAAAAGAAAAAAGCATTTTATAAGAACTGTGAAAAGAAACTTTCTCACAAATAACATAAACCACATGCTTTGTATTCGTAATACGGAAATAAGTAAGGGTAGCTTTCGTGAAGAAGTATAATAGAGTATCGGAACTTTACATTGTTTGAACAACACGGATGCTTCCTCGTTGTCCGGAATTAATATATATACATACGAGTGTATATATATATATATGTATGTATAATTGGCAAGCAGCGATATTTACAACACAAGCCCCCGAAAGAAAATAAGAGGGAAAAATAATGTAAAACAGTGGATATATCCAGCAAAATAACAACAAGCATGGGTATATGAGAATGTCCCTTTCGCAGTTCCCAATCTGTGTCAATAATTAGTCCTAAGGTCTAAAAAAAAAAAAAAAACGGATCATTGGTGGTTCGTTCTCTGTAAAATGTGTGCCTTTTTTTTTTAAATCGTTGCAACATTTGCCGTCTCTCTCTGTCTCTACTTTTCGCTCATTTGTTTTTTTCACCGATAGACAGACAGTACGCGATCCACAAGACAGATTGGATACTGAAATAAACATTCTACATATGAGTAGTTTACGTGTGAGACGTGTGTAAAACGTGTTCTCCTCCATTTCCTTGGACACATTATGTACAGAATCGCCTAACTGCATAGATATATATATGTACAAGTATAATAATGTCTGTGTAAAATCCAGTGTCGTACTCTGTTTCCTTTTGTACAATATGTATAATAGCAGAGAGTATCGTCATAATGACTGGTCCAATCACATCTGTCTCTCGATTGTTAAACGATCCACTGGATTAATACAATAGGTCTAATGTAGTATTAAATACTTCAAGTCCTACTGAAGACATGGTTATTCTACGGACCATGTTCTCCGCTCTCGTCAGTAAATAAATAAGTTGCTCGCTAGTCACAAATGCTGTACATGAAATTAATCGATCCGCCCGGTTAAACGAGTTAGTAGGCCGGCTCTTACCTGAGGTGCACTCGACGTCCGGCGATCCGCTCGTACCTGGTGGACATCTGCACACGAATATCGCGCCGTCTCGTATGCACTCGGCACCCTTGCCGCAGCCGTTCGTGCGACAGTCGCCCAGGCTCTTGTCACCGCTACCTGTACTCGCAATCATAAATTATATTCAACAAGACCGCAAATTCTAAACGGGATCATCCTTTGCTCTTTGTAACCCGATGAGAATTATTTTATTATAAAAAATGATTTTCATTTATAACATTTTATTCGATGTCTTATTGAGTGATAGAATTTTTTTAGAAATGTACTCACAGGCTTGCGTCGGGTCGCCGGACGGATAATTCGGTGGACAGTAGCACTGGGCTTGGTTCTTGTAAATTCTACAGGCAGCGTTCACGCCGCACCGCATTTCCTTGCACAGTTCCCCGCCGCAGATGCAAACCTGGTGTGGGTCCCCTTGGCATCCTGGGTCGCAGGTGCACTCGAATCCGTTCAACGTTTCTCTGCACTTCGCGTTCACTCCGCAGGGTCTCCTTAGACATTCGTCGCCACCTAAGACACAAATAAAAAGCATTATTTCTGATTAAATTAAGAGATTACAGACTTAGAGAAAGATATATCAAAAGTAAAAAATTTAATATACATAATTACTTTTCTCAATTTAAATTTCAATTTTTTAAGGGAGTTTCCTTGATAATTGAATTAACAGTAAGGTTTAGTTAAAATTTTACAGGGGCTTTATCTGCATATAAAAGGATTTGTTCTTTGTAAAAATTCCAAAGCTCTTCATTCCTTTATAACCGAGATATAACGTTTTAAAAATTTACGAATTTAATAAGAGACGAAGTTAATAAAAAAATTGTGCTCTTGCGAAGTAACCTCTGATAAAATATGTCAACGTCGCACTCATTCGAACATATTCGTTCTATGTACTACAACAAAATGTTTGAAATTAAAACGCGCGTAAATAAATCGAAATTTATGAACTTTAGATTTAGCGTGAGATGAGGAAATGTAATAACTGCATAAGAGATCTATTGAAATATTCAAAATATTTTATATCAAAATCAAATACTACGCTAATGAAATATACANGGGAAATGTAATAACTGCATAAGAGATCTATTGAAATATTCAAAATATCTTATATCAAAATCAAANTCTGCATATAAAAGGATTTGTTCTTTGTAAAAATTCCAAAGCTCTTCAGTCCTTTATAACCGAGATATAACGTTTTAAAAATTTACGAATTTAATAAGAGACGAAGTTAATAAAAAAATTGTGCTCTTGCGAAGTAACCTCTGATAAAATATGTCAACGTCGCACTCATTCGAACATATTCGTTCTATGTACTACAACAAAATGTTTGAAATTAAAACGCGCGTAAATAAATCGAAATTTATGAACTTTAGATTTAGCGTGAGATGAGGAAATGTAATAACTGCATAAGAGATCTATTGAAATATTCAAAATATTTTATATCAAAATCAAATACTACGCTAATGAAATATACAACTATTTGTGTATTGGCTAGTGCAGTCACAGGTAAACTCCCTTAAATTGACAATCCAAGTCTTTCGTTTCGTGAAAAGGATATAAAAAGTTGAATCCTTCTTACCCTTTTTACAGTTGATCTTAGGATTTCCATAATGTCCGGGTGGACAAGAGCACTGTGCCTTTCTGTTCACCACCCTGCATTGAGCGTTGAAGCCGCAGACTCCGTGTTGCAGGCAAGGATTGGTGCAGACGCCATCGTCGCTGCAGCGTTTATTGCCTTCGCAGTCGTCGTCTCGGTGGCACTCCAATTGGTAACATTCTTGGCTGGGTTCACCCTGGAATCCTTCGGGACACAGGCACACCGCCCTATGATTGGAAACGCGGCAGAGAGCGTTTGTTCCGCATGGAGATCCGTTTGCCGTGCATGGATCCTCGCAACGGTTGCTTATGCAGGATAACGCGGAAGGACAGTCGGAATGAGTGCGACAGCCGATCAGACACAATCCTCCTTCGCAGATGTAACCCTGTTTTAAATAAATTATATATTATAGTAGATCGTCATATGTTAATAAATTTTTCTACATACTTTAAAATATTGATATATTTTGACGTAAGATAATAAATTGTACTGTAATAAATAGTAAATAATTTGATGAACTATACCTTTGGACAATAGTTGTTGACGTCACACTTGATGCGACATTTTCCCAATTGACAGAGCTCGCCACATGAACATTCATCCTGACTAGAACAGCTCTTCGTACAGAAACCAATTTCATCGCATTCGCAAGTACCATCGCAAGGGATCATAGATTTCGCGCAGTTAATTAAAGCGTTTCCGTAATAATTGGCAGGACAACTGCACTGCGCTACGTGATTCGTTACCCGACACCCTGCACACTCTCCACAGGCGTTGCCGCCCTCGCATGGATCTAAAACAATAAAATTAAATACATTACTTATAGAGATAATTACAATAGATGGTTAAAGATTAATTAATATAATTTCTTTTCATGTCACTATATGAAAAAGTAATAAGAATCATAGCGGTGCAAAATCTCGATGCAAATACTTCAGTCATTTTTGAAATTATTGCCAATACATAAATGATTCCTCTTTATGTAATAGTAATATTATTTTGAGCATGATTGCAAGGTAAGCAGAATTAATTTACTCACTTCTGCACTTGTTGTTGACGCAAGACTCGTCGTTGGGGCAGGCATTATCGCTGCGGCATCCGATATCGCATAATCTGTTCTGACAAATCTGATTGGCCACGCAGTGATCGTCGCTGTTGCATATAGCCTTGCAAATTCCACCGTCGCATCGCTCATCGCTCAAGCAATTAGCGTCGCTGTAAAATGATTTATTATATGTATTTTACGCCCGCGATTTCAATGTCAATCGGCTTACCTCCTGCACGTCGCGTAACAGGATTTCCCGAAGCAAGTCTGACCGGTTGCGCATTCCTGATCGGTGCTGCAAGGCAGGAACGCCTGTTTACATCCAATTAGAGGGTCGCCTAGCAATGGAGTTGGACATACGCATAATTTCTGATGGTTCACGACAGAGCACTTGGCATTCACTCCGCAGGCATCGGGAGGAGAACAAGGATCTGTGAAAATTTCCAAAAATATAATACTTAACTCCTTAGCTTATAGTCACGACATTCATTCAGTTTTCTTTAGCGCATAGATAATAAATATTAAATTGATAACCGAAGTGCATGTCTTTTTGCATACAAATTCGCAGTTTAATTATTCCGAACTGTATACTTCGTTTAATTTATTGCAAATATTTTATATACTTCTTTCTGACATTTTTAATTATAAATATTTAAGGATCTTACCTTGGCATTGATTATTTGAGCAAGCGAAATTCTCCTGGCACTCAACGTCAGCTCTGCAGCCAATCACGCAGACCAATCCCTCGCAAATCTCGCCGCTCCTACAATCTTCATCCCTCCTGCACAGCGACTTACAGACTCCCGTAGGATCGCAACGCTCGTTGCTCAAACAATTCAGATCAGTGGANTAGCTTATAGTCACGACATTCATTCAGTTTTCGTTAGCGCATAGATAATAAATATTAAATTGATAACCGAAGTGCATGTCTTTTTGCATAAAAATTCGCAGTTTAATTATTCCGAACTGTACACTTCGTTTAATTTATTGCAAATATTTTATATACTTTTTTCTGACTTTTTTAATTGTCAATATGTAAGTATCTTACCTTGGCATTGATTATTTGAGCAAGCGAAATTCTCCTGGCACTCAACGTCAGCTCTGCAGCCAATCACGCAGACCAATCCCTCGCAAATCTCGCCGCTCCTACAATCTTCATCCCTCCTGCACAGCGACTTACAGACTCCCGTAGGATCGCAACGCTCGTTGCTCAAACAATTCAGATCAGTGGAGCACACGGGTGTGCAGAATCCTCTGATGCAAGCGGTACCCGTTGCACAATCTCTATTCGCTTGGCACACTGGTCCTGGCGATCTTAAACACGCGACTTTGGCCGTCGGGTTCGGTATGAAGCCAGAGGGACACGAACAAGTGGCCCGTTGGTTAACTACAGTACACTTGGCGTTCGGTCCACAGGGGGTGGCTTCGCAAGGGTTGATGCACTTGTTCGTGATGCAAGCCTCGTTCGCGTTGCAGTCCTCGTCCGCGCGGCAACCGAACGTGCACATGTTGTTCAAACAGATGTGGCCAAGGAAACAGTCGTTGTCGAGTCTGCAAGTGAGTAGGCAGTTGCCGCGGACGCATTTCTCGTTGAACGCGCACTCGTTGTCACTGGTGCAGATCGGGAGACACACGTTGTCGCGACAGGTGTTCCCGTCGTTGCAGTCGGTCGTGTCTCTGCAGGACACGGGCACTAGAAGAGTAAATTAGTAGAAGATCAAGAGGTTGTCTATTTTGTGAGGTTTTTATATTTATATAGCAAAGAGCGAAAATGAATTCTAATACCATTTAAAATTGAATAAGTTTTTTTAAATCGACGTACATGACTTGAGATTTTTAATAGTTAACCCTGGTGGAAATATGCATGACATAATTGGACAGAAAATGTTGAAAAATGGCCATATATTACAAATTATGTAAAAAATTCTCAAGTTTTGTAATAATATCATAATTTTTAATAAATGCTCCAAAAGATGGTCAGAAAAGAACAGACTATGACAAGAATTGACGATATCTAATGTAATATGTTGAATTCTAACATAATTTAACATGTTAAAATTTCAAAAAATTTGATGATATATATATTCGTGAAGAAATTATGTCAGAATTCAACATATTATATTACATTTCGTCAATTCGTGTCATAATCTGTTCTTTTTTGACCGTCTTTTGGAACATTTATCAAAAATTATGATATTATTACAAAATTGGAGAATTTATTACATAATTTGTAATATATGGCCATTTTTCAACATTTTCTGCCCAATTATGACATACATATTTCCACCAGGGAAGTAGATTAGTTTGCTAAATGGAGTAAAAAAAAGTTTCGGAAAAAATTGGAATTCGCTTGATGTGTTATTATAATTAATATTTTTTATTCCGTATAAAAAATTATTATTTAACTTACGTCTAACGCACTCCACCTCCGAGTTTCCGGTGAACCCAGGCGGACAGCTACACTGTTTAATGTGGCTCCTCACGTCGCATTCCGCGTTCATTCCGCACGCGGCTCTCACGCTGCACGGATCCAGGCATTGTCCATTGAGACACACGTCTGATAGATTGCATTCCTCATTCGATTGACAGAACGCTGTAAGAATTACAAATTGCTTCCGTTTACGATAACAATTTCTCCAGAAGTGAGCTCTTAAGAACTTTCCAAGTGGCTGGCGAGTTGAATGCTCATCAGGCCAGCTATAGTATCGCAAAGTCTACTTGAAAGAATCGTTTTACGATCTGACGTACACCGAAGAATAAATAAACCGGTGAACCGCGTAAACGAATCCTGAAAATGTCTAGATCTGAGCATTTCGCAAGTCAGGTTGGCGAACAGGTAGCAAATCCGGCTTACCTGTCCGTCCGGTCATAAAAATCGACCCTTTCAAGTAGATTTTAGGCTCTTGAGAATACTCACGTCGACAGATGCCCTCGTAACAATAGGTATTAGTGGAACAGTCTGTGGCTGAGGAACAAACAACAGGTTTGGGTCGGCAGCCTATACTTAGATTGTTGGGATCACCCTCGTAATCGGATCGGCATTGACAGGCAGCAGCGTGATTAGCAGCCGTGCAGTCCGCATTCGGTCCGCACTGTGTGCGTGAACAAACATCTAAAACGAGAATAATTAAATTCGATTGATTATGAAGCAAAGATTTTATCCATTTATAAAAAAAATTGTATCGATATTTGTATATCATAAATATACAAAATGGTAAAAGATGAATATAAGATTCCATACCTGAGCATTTAGGGACGTTGTTAATACTTATGCACTTGGCAGTCAATGGGCAGTCCTCATTGTGGAGGCATTCGACCGGTGGCTGGCAGCCGCTATTATAAGGATCTCCAACCATGCCTTGTTGACAGTGGCACTTGTAAGAGCCTCTGGAATTCTCGCAAACGGCACCCGGAGCGCAGGGCTCGTTCAAGCAGTAGTCGATCAATTGACATCCGTGCGTCGGCTCACCAGTATAACCCGGTTGACAGGTGCAAATCTAAAATCATCGGTAATGTAAACGACAAAAAAAAAAGAACTTAATAAGAAATCGATTGCTTAATACACACCTGAGTATGTCTTTCCGCGGTGCAAATAGCATTAACGCCGCAGGGATTGTGAGCCAGACATGCAATTCTGCATTTATGCGTTTCGCAGACTTTCTCTCCGCTACAATCGTCGTTAGTTTCGCACTCAATGGGTTGGCATCCGATTTTGTCGTCCTTCGGATTTCCGAAGAAAGTCGGCTTGCACGAGCAAAGGGCAACGTGATCGTCCGCCTTGCACTCCGCATTCCGTCCGCAAAGGACCAAGTCGCAAGCCTTGCGACATTCCGCCTGACCGATATTGTTCTTGACGCATCTCTCGTCGTAGGAGCAATCGTCGTCTGATAGGCAACGCAATTCCTGTACGCAAATGTTGTTGTGGCAGTATTGGTACTCGGGGCAGCTGGAGTTGCTCTTGCAAGTCGGTTGGCAAAGTCCGTTGATGCAAAGCTGGTCACCAATGCAGTCTCTCGTGCTACCGCAAAGTGCTGGGACAAATTCGAATTAATTAAAAGAAATTTCAAATGAATTTCAACCGAGTTTAAGATCGCTTTTTTATTAACTATATAATTTTCGAAATTCTTAGTACGCATATTCACTTGACGTCAAAATTTCAGAACAACCACCTTAATTTGTTTTTTTCTTACCTGTGCATATTCCTCCGTTGCAAGCTGATCCTGTAGCGCACTGCGAGTCTGATTTGCAGTACTGAACTGGAGTGCAACCCAAATTGGGGTCTCCTGTGCCGCCAGGTTGACAAGTGCACACGGCGCTATGATTTAGTGGAGAACAGTCTGCTCCTTGGCCGCAGACGTTCGATAGTGAACAAGGATCGACGCATTTATGATTGAAGCACGCGTCAGAAGGACTGCAATCGTTGTGGTAGTTGCACTCCAAGTGAATGCATTCCGACTGAAATTAAGAGAAAAGGTTTTTTATAATTTTACATTTTAATATTTTAATTTGTACAAATTAATGATTGACTGTAAGACTTACTGCTGGATCGCCTGTGGTTTGGCCGGGACATCTGCAAAGTGGTACGTGATCGCGAACGAAGCATTCGGCGTTCCTCCCACAAACGGGCGACAGATCGCAGGGATTCGTACATCTGTTGTCAACGCAAGCAGCCGAGTTCGGACAATCGTAATCCGCGAAACAGTCTCCAGGCTGTTTGCAGCCGGACTTGAACGGATCTCCGACCAAACCATGAGGGCACACGCAGGCGTAAGAGCCTTCCGTGTTCTGACAGCTGTAAAATTGCATTTCAGTTTCAAAATAAGNCTGTGGTAGTTGCACTCCAAGTGAATGCATTCCGACTGAAATTAGGAGAAAAGGTTTTTTATAATTTTACATTTTAATATTTTAATTTGTACAAATTAGTGATTGACTGTAAGACTTACTGCTGGATCGCCTGTGGTTTGGCCGGGACATCTGCAAAGTGGGACGTGATCGCGAACGAAGCATTCAGCGTTTCTTCCACAAACGGGCGACAGATCGCAGGGATTCGTACATCTGTTGTCAACGCAAGCAGCCGAGTTCGGACAATCGTAATCCGCGAAACAGTCTCCAGGCTGTTTGCAGCCGGACTTGAACGGATCTCCGACCAAACCATGAGGGCACACGCAGGCGTAAGAGCCTTCCGTGTTCTGACAGCTGTAAAATTGCATTTCAGTTTCAAAATAAGTCGCACGAAAATGACATTCATTAGGCAAATTTGGAATTGTAAAAATTGCTTACATGGCAGAAGAATGACAAGGTTTCTCCAGGCACTCGTTAAGGTCCACGCAAATATCGCCGGCTAACTCAAATCCAGGGAAGCATTTGCATATTCCAGTATGGTCTGAAGCTATACAATTACCATATCCACAGTTCATCTGATTGCAAGGACCTGATTTTAAGTTTCATAGTAAACATTTTTAACACTGCACTCGTCTTTAATATACATTTACCTCAAATATAAATGAATCTTAATCTTAAATTTAATTTATAAATTGTTTATTTATTTATTTATTTATTTCTATTTGTATTTATTTATTTATTTCTATTTCTATTTCTATTTCTATTTCTATTTCTATTTCTATTTCTTATTTCTTATTTCTTATTGCTTATTGCTTATTGCTTATTGCTTATTGCTTATTTATTTAATTGTAACTGAAAAATATGTTCGAAACTTACTGCTGCATTTGTTGGTGTCTTGATTACAATACTTGTCTGTGGGACAGTCGTTGTTGGAGAGGCATTCGACTTTGAAGCAGCCCGAGGCATCACCGATGTAACCAGGTTGACATTGGCATGCGGCTGTGTGGTCCAGAACTGAGCAAATTGTATTAAGCCCGCAGTCGACTAGAGTGCAAGGATCGGTGCAGTTGTGCTGAATGCACGCTTGCGAATCTGGACAATCCGCGTGCAAATTGCATTGATGAGGAATAACGCAACCTGAGCCGACGGGATCGCCGGCTGTGCCTTGAGGACAGACGCAGCGGTAGGAACCACGCAGGTTGATGCACTCCGCACTGGAGTGGCACGGTTGATCATCGCATTCATTGATATCGAGGCAGTGTTCTGGTCCAGCGATGAACCCATGACTACATCTATTAGAAAATACAATTATTGTTATTAACAAATAACTTAGGAAAAGTTCATTTCCTTATAAGAATTTTATAAATTGAAATTTTGCAAATAAAGAATTATTATAAAGTAAAAGTAATAATAAAGAGTGCAAATAATTAGTTAATAAAACCGATACTTACTTGCATTTGTTGTTGATGCAGACTTCATTATCATTGCACCCAGCATCAGAGGTGCAGCCGACTTCGCAGCCACCGTCGATGCACAATTCACCTGGCAGACAATTACTATCACTATAGCACACTTTCACGCAGATTCCATTCTTGCAACGTTCGCCCTCGGCGCAGTTGTTCTGCTCGCTGCACTGGCACTGGCAGAAACCGGAAACGCACACGTGCTGACTAGGACAATCATGAGGGCCCTCGCATATGTTTGGAACTCGAACGCAGCCCTGCTGAGGCGTGGGATTTCCGTGAAAGCCGAGAGGACAGGTGCACGCTGTCGCGTGATTCACGGAACTACAGATCGCGTTTGGACCACAGGCGTCCTTCTTCTTGCAAGGATCTGAAGAAAAGAGTTAAATAAACGTAATAATTCAAACAAGATTAAAAATATATTAAAAAACTCAAGGTAAGTATGAGATCTCTGTAAAAGGACAGGAAATAAAAAACAGAGCACATGGCTATATGTTTTGGAACTCATTTAAAATTTGTTTAAAAATTTGTGTCGAACAACAAATACCTTGCGAGTCATTCGAAGTCATTCGAGTCATTCACGTTATGAGACCCACCCTGTATAATAAAATTACGTACCTTGACATTTGTTATCAAGGCAGACTTCTGTCGAGAGACAATTCTTGTTGCTTCGGCAGCCCAGGACGCAGAATCCATTAAGACAAGCTTGATCGTTTTCGCATTGCGTGTGAGTTACGCAAGGCACCACGCACCTATTGTTTACGCATTTCTCGCCGGTTGAGCAATCAGTAGCCGCGCGACATACAGCTGTGACAAACAACATTTATTTCTCATTAATTAAAAACCATCGCCATTACTTAACTAAAAAAAAAAAAAAAATGAAATTGTAAATTAATTGTCATACCTATACACTGTCCTTCGAGGCAGACGCTCTCCTCACAGTCTGCATCAATATGGCAATAATTCATAGCACGCACGCATCCATCCTGAGGACCTTTGGAAGATGGAATGAATCGATGAATACACTTGCACGTCGGCTGGCCATTAATTAGCTCGCAAATGGAATTCGGTCCACATGCGTTTTCGCAAGGATTAACGCAACGATGATTGACGCAAATGGACTGCACAGGACAATCCTTGGCACCAGCGCAGTATCCTTCCGGTTGACACCCTTTTCCGTAAGGATCTCCAACAAAATTCGAGGGACACTGACAGACGGGGTTGTTCGACGGTCCCGGGACGCAGATAGCCGTTTCGTGACAAGGATTAGGGTGACAGGCTTCAATAGCAACGCACTCGACGTCCGGAACAGGATTAGGCTTCAGCCCAGGCGGACACTGACAAATTGCTCTGTGATCATCTGCGATACACACCGCATTCACACCGCAAGCGTTTTCGTCGCAGGCATCGTAGCAGGTATGCGTTAATCTGTTGCACAGTTGAGTGGGCGGGCAGTCCAGATTATAAACGCAAGGGACTGATTTGCATCCTTGAACGACGTCGTTAGGGTCACCGGCATAGAGACCAGGTGGACATTCGCAGTTGGCGACGTGGTTGTGGACCACGCAGAGCGCGTTCGGGCCGCAGGAGACGAAATTGCAGACCGGTTGACAGGTGCGAAGGCCGTCTTTGACGGTTCTACAAGTCTGATCTTCAGGACATTCGCTGTCGGAGGAGCACTGATCCTTTCTAGGTGTCTGGCAACCTTGGCGGTCGTTCGGGTTGCCAATGAAACCGGGCAGGCACTCGCAGCGGCCGCGGTGCTTCTCCGCCACGCACTGAGAATTCACGGCACAGGTAAAGCTTCTGCACACCGAGGCACACTTCAAAACTCCGAGGGCGTCCGGTCGACAGGCTTCCTTCGCGTGGCAATCGTCGTCGGAGATGCAATCAGGGACGGACGGTTTCTCGCAAGAAGATAATATTGGATTCCATTCATAGCCGTCTTGGCACTTGCAAGTAGCGTGACCGGGAATTATATCAGGCTCGCATTTTTGATGCGCACCGCAGACCACTTTGCTGCAAGGATCCACGCAGTCGCGAATGCCGCCGTCTAAGAGGATACAGAACGACCCTTGAGCGCAATCAGAATCGCGGGTGCATCCAGGAGTTATCACAGACTTCGAGGGTTGACAGCCTTCTACCAAATTGCTAGGATTCCCTTGGTATCCGTCGATGCACAAACATGAAGACACGTGGTTCTGAGTGACGCATAGTGCGTTCGGGCCGCATTGTAGTTTGCTGCAAGCGTCCACGCACTTTCTGACGCCTTTGCCTACTTGGAAACAGATTTGTTGAGGTTCACAGTCGAAGTCGTTGGAACAGTGACGGTGAGGGTGGCATCCTGTGGTCAGGTCGTTAGGATTGCCGCTATAGCCAGGTGGGCAGATGCAAGCTCCGTCCTGGCAGACTGATCTCGGGCCGCATTTCACGTCGCTGCAACGGTTTACGCATTTGCCGGACACGCAGCTGTAGTCGAACGGACAGGGGACCGAATCGCTGCAAGTGCACGTCGCTGGATCGGTGCAAGGGCCGACTTGTACTTGTTGACAGCCGATGAATGGATTCCCGAATAAGCCTTCTTTGCAACGACAATCGTAGCTGCCGATTGTGTTTATGCAGACTGCGTTGCTTCCACACGCGTTCCCGTTGCACTCGTTAATATCTGGAATTCAGTCAATATTTTATTTGCAAATGGTGNTTGCTTCCACACGCGTTCCCGTTGCACTCGTTAATATCTGGAATTCAGTAAATATTTTATTTGCAAATGGTGCTTCCAGTTTTTAAATTATTTATTTTAAATTATGCGTTTATATAAAAATTATTTGAAAAAAAAAATCATTTAGACATTTCATATACTTCTTTATATGCAAATTTTGTTTAAAAGAAGACTGGAAATTTATGTTAGTAGGGAAAGGGGACAAACTAGAATCCCTGTTATGTGTAAGAATTGAAGTTTATATGTATTTACCATGACACTGAATGTAAGGGTTTCCTGCGTATCCAGGTGGACACAAACATTCGACTGCGTTTGGACCAACGTTGCAGTGTGCATCCTTCCCGCAGAGAGCAGTGGAACAATCGGACTTGTCCTGTACGCCACAGCCGTGATATGGATTTCCTGAGGTACCTGGGTTGCAGACGCACTTCGATTCCTGCAAAGTGTACTCGCAGTGGGCATTGAGCCCGCAACCGGGATCGCAAACTGCTGGCTGAATCGCTGTTGAAATAGAAAAAAAATACAATTTTATATTAATGCAATATTTAAACACAAATTCAACTTTTTGTTCATTTTAATTGATCACTCTGTAATTACTTACGTGGCATGCAGAGGAGGTCAGGATTCCCGATGAAGTACGGATTGCACACGCATTTGTTGGTCGCAGGATCACAAGACGCCCCCACTCCGCAAACGATACCTTCGCAACGACGTTTACACCTTCCGCTTATGCAGACACTAGGCTCTACGCATGGCACTTCCGGGGAACAAACATCCGGTTGACACTGCCCACCGGGGAATGGATTACCCATGAAACCTTCTATGCACTTGCAAGTCGGTCCATCGTAGCTCACGATGCACTGTGCGCCAGATCCACAAACGAAACCGTCGCATTCTGTTTAAGAATACAGATCATTTCAATTATTATATCAATTATCAAAATAGATTTTATTTTACTTAAGAATATTTTATATTTTAATTACTTCCTTCAGTGATAATTGTACTTACGTGAAACACATTCGTTGTTCTTGCCCTCGACGAATCCAATCACGCACCTGCACCAAGCTGCGTGCTTATCAGGTTCACAGTAGGCGTTCGGTCCGCATGGTATGTTATCGCAAGGGTTCACGCATCTTCCATTAACACAAGCGAACAAATTATCACAATCGTCATTGGACGAGCACTCGCTCTTCGGAACCGCGACACCTGTGCATCCAGCTCCGTAAGGATCGCCGACTGTGCCCCTCGGACACTCGCAGATGTGATCGCCTCTGGTGTTGATGCAGTAGGCACCGTGTCCGCAGGGGTTGTTAGCGCATTCGTTCACGTCCACGCAGCCGTGTTGCGGGTCTCCTTCGTAGCCGGCCTCGCACATGCACCTCGGAGGATCGCTTGGCGTACATTTCGCATTGATACCGCAAGGGAACCGATCACAGGGATCTAGAAGTTAAACAATTTTATATTCATAGTTTTTTATTTTAATTAAAGTAAACTAGATATTGATTGTTGCATAGAATGTGATTGTTACTCACTTTTGCAAAGGTTTCCATCCAGAGGGTCTGTGTAAAACGGCGGGGGACAGACGCACTCGCCAGGTTGCACGCATTTCTCGTTAGCTTTGCACTCGTTGTCGCCGGTGCAACGTTTCTGAGCTGGAGAACAGAGGCCATTGTACGGGTCTCCACCGTAGCCATGTGGACAGACGCATTGATGAGAGCCTGGGAGGTTTATACACTCCGCTCCGTAACCGCACACTTGGTGTCCAACTATGCACTCGTTTATATCTGTAGATTTATACGAAAAATTTATCAATCTATTGTATCAAAGTTAAATCAATTTGTTTGCAGGATTAGCGAAATTATATGAAGAATTGATTAATTGATATAATAATGNAACGGCGGGGGACAGACGCACTCGCCAGGTTGCACGCATTTCTCGTTAGCTTTGCACTCGTTGTCGCCGGTGCAACGTTTCTGAGCTGGAGAACAGAGGCCATTGTACGGGTCTCCACCGTAGCCATGTGGACAGACGCATTGATGAGAGCCTGGGAGGTTTATACACTCCGCTCCGTAACCGCACACTTGGTGTCCAACTATGCACTCGTTTATATCTGTAGATTTATACGAAAAATTTATCAATCTATTGTATCAAAGTTAAATCAATTTGTATGGAGGATCAGCGAAATTATATGAAGAATTGATTAATTGATATAATAATGATGTGTTCATTGATTATACAAGTACGTACCATCACAGGAACCGTCGATCTTGGTGGTGTATCCCTTGGGACAAGCACAGTAGCTCACTCCGCCAGCGATAGTGATGCATTCCGCGCCACTTGGACACTTCTCGCCCTTGGAACACCCGGCAAGCATGCATTTCCCATTGACAATCTTGTAAGGTGGCTGACATTGACATTCGATGCTGTTGCATTCTATAATTTTTAAATATACAAAATATTTATTTTAATATTCTTAAATACAAAATTATAATAAGGTCAATTTACCTATTTCTACTCATGTCCCTATTTCTGCTCACTCTACAATATTTATATTATTAAAAATTTACGATTTATTACAAAAATATTTTTGAATTAAGTAATATTTATATAATTCAAAAATATTTTTGTAATAAATCGTAAATTTTTAATAATATAAATAATGCAGAGT
Organism: Ceratina japonica; assembly: GCA_019453355.1. Classification (NCBI taxonomy): domain Eukaryota; kingdom Metazoa; phylum Arthropoda; class Insecta; order Hymenoptera; family Apidae; genus Ceratina; species Ceratina japonica. Next base: position 425,884 of record SMSR01015921.1, on the reverse strand, counting down.
GAGCAGAAATAGGGAAATGAGTAGAAATAGATACATTGACCTTAATGTTTAAAACTAAAACTTACCCTCACAAAGGGAGAACGGATTCCCGTTGAACCCAGGTGGACACTGGCACTCGTAGCTTCCGGGTAAATTTTTACAAATAGCGTTCACGCCGCAAGCAGGCTTATCTCTAAGCTCCATGCACTCGTTGATATCCCTGCATTTCCCTGTCTCGTGGTCCCTCGTGTACCCTCTTTGGCAGATGCATACACTACTTCCCACGAACTCATCTTTGATGCACTGCTCGCCAGCGGGGCAAGGAGTGCTCGGTCCGCAAACGTGGGGAGCTTTGGATTCCTGACACCCACCGCTATAAGGATCGCCCGTGGTACCGCTTGGGCATTGACAAGAGAACGATCCTGGCTCGTTGTTGCAGACCGCACCTTGTGGGCACGGATTGATAGCACACTCGTCGATGTCTCGGCAACCGCCCTTCACTCCGGGCTTCCCTGTGTAACCATTGCGACATAGGCAAGTGGCCACGTCGTTGGACAACATGCAGTGGGCGTTCGGTCCGCAGGATAAGTCCTCGCACGGATCTGGTTTAATAGAATTTAATATTATTAAAGATTTGTTCATTGATATAATTGATTTCGTTTAAATTACGTTTTTTAAATGTTAAAGTAGTGTATGTATGTGTATAAATTTTGCAAAAGTGAAATATTTATTTATTACTTACGTCTACAATCGTTTCCAACGTTGGGCTCGGGACACAAGCATCGTTTCTGCGGGTCGCAAATAGCATTCCCTGGACAGTCGCTGTCATCCTCGCAGGTAACTATACCAACGCACTTGATGTATGGGTCTGGACCCGGAATGGTTCCTTCCGGGCAAGTACACGAGTAAGAGCCTTCGGTGTTGGTACAGGCGGCACCGTGACCGCAGGCATCCTGTCTGGTACACTCGTCTACGTCTATTTTAATGAAATAAAATATATTAAGTATAACAATGCTCATGGAACTTTGGGGATTTTTGAATCATATTGTAGTTTACCTATGCATTGTTTAAAGGCGTTGCCTGAGAAACCGGGCTTGCACTGGCAAGTAAACCCACCCAGAGTGTTCGTACAGATCGCATTCTTGCCACAACGGCCGGAGGGGCCATTTATCGCATCGCATTCGTTTATATCTAATTAAAAAGTGATACATTACTTATGTATATTACATTCAATATAAATCAATCATTTTTAAAACAGTTTTTAATAATACATTATTAAATTTGTACAAATTAATCATTATTATATGCATACCAACGCATCCAGCTGCAATGTCATTGGGATTGAACGTCCAGCCGTCCTCGCAGATGCAGTAAGCCTCGTGACCATCCGCTTTGCAGAACGCGTGTTCTCCACAAGTTACTTCGTCGCAAGGTGCTACGCAATTTAAATCACGCTCATAAATACTCTTCCTACTTTAATGTTATTATCATTTTTAATTTATTTACCCTTGCACGGTATGTGCGGTGGTGTTCCAACAAAACCGGACTCGCATTCGCAATGGTAACTGCCTCTAGTGTTGCCGCAGATCGACGCTGGGCCGCAAGGATTCGAAAGACACTCGTCAAGGTCCACGCACTCAGCGCCCACGGCTTTGAACCCGTCCTTGCAGAAACACTGTCCCTCGATGCACTCGGCGTTGTTTACACAGTCGAAGTTCGATTTGCAAAGAGTCGTCACGTCGGTCTGAACAAGTTATTTTTCATTAAAATAATACTTATTATTATAATTATTATAATGCAATATTAAAATTAAGAATATTACAATTTATCATTGAAATTGAGAATGGAGTAATAATTTACCTGGTCACAAGCGACTGTCGGATTAGGGTTACNTTGTTTACACAGTCGAAGTTCGATTTGCAAAGAGTCGTCACGTCGGTCTAAACAAGTTATTTTTCATTAAAATAATACTTATTATTATAATTATTATAATGCAATATTAAAATTAAGAATATTACAATTAATCATTAAAATTGAGAATGGAGTAATAATTTACCTGGTCACAAGCGACTGTCGGATTAGGGTTGCCACTGTATCCCGGTGGACAAACACAGTTGTAGCCAGGATCTGTGTTCTTGCACACAGCATACCTGCCGCAAGGATTTTCTAACGCTGTACACTCGTCAATATCTAATAGAAAAAATGAGAAATTCTTATAAATGAGATAACGTCCAAATAAATGAAAATCAAAGAAGATTAAGTTTTTTATAACAATTGGACTGTTAATTTGTTTCTAATTGCTAACCGCTGCATCCCTTAAACGGGTCACCAGTGTAGTCCTGCTTGCAACTGCACGCGAAGCTGCCGATCGTGTCGCTGCACTCAGCGTTCTCGCCGCAGGGGTTTGTCTCGCATTCGTTCACGTCTGTTAATCAGCACGGGTTAATCAAGGGACAAGCATTATAGTATTAATAAAATTAGGAGGTGAACCGACTTTCGCATAGCGTTAACCCTTGACCGATGAAGCCCTGTGGGCAGATGCATTTGTACGAGCCGGGAACGTTGATGCACCTCGCGTTCTCCGCACACGCGTCCGCCCGCCCGCACTCGTTCACGTCGATGCAACCGTGCGTCACGTCCATGTGATAGCCGGCCCGGCATCTACACTCGAAACTACCCTCCGTGTTCACGCAGTCGGCGTCCGAGCCGCACGCCGCACCCTCTTCGCACTCGTTTATATCTGTTAGATTGTTAGTGCATTTTTAACTAGAATTCCTTCATTAACTCGTATTATCAAGCATAGCGTCTTTCATATCCATCCTTGATATATTTTTTAGATCCCAATTTATGTACATAACGAGCAAGTATAATGTACATAAAATATTGTACCAATTATGGTATATAACATGAGCTAAATGAATCGTTATTTGTCTTATTTCTTATATAAATGATTATGCGAATTATTATGTCAAAATTATTACGTCAGTTATTAAATGAACATGACTTAAATGAATAATTATTAGATAAATTATAGTACGAACAAGCTGCGGGACAAGGACAAGTTTTAAGTGCACAAGATTCAATTAAAGCTAGTAATATAATAAGGGGGTCTCGGATAATTAGGGACGGAGATCACGTACCGTGGCAGCCTACCCAAGGATCGCCGCTCATTCCTTCCGGGCAGGAGCAGCGGAAACTGCCGTGCACGTTTGTGCAGTGAGCTGAACGACCGCAAGGGCTCCGCGCACATTCGTCGACGTCCTCGCATTCTACCTCCGGGTCGCCGTTATAGCCCTCGGGACACTGGCACTTGTGACCACCCGCTACATTCACGCACAGGGCGTTCCGTCCGCAGGCACCCGCGTATTCGCATTCGTTGATATCGATACACTGTACACAATCAAAATCCACTTCCAATTAATTACAGTAATTACCTGACTTTCAATAGAGCTTCAATGTAATGAAATCCTGAGACTTCTCTGAAATGTACAATTAAGATTGAAATATGATTCTTAAATGATTAACTTAATCTGAGAACTGATTATAATGAATAAACAATTGATTTGATAAATTATGGGATTACAGAACGTACTCTATGAAATACAATTGTTGTGAAGATTCAAATATATTTGATGTACTTTGATATTGATTGATTAAGTATAGGATTTATTTAATTTTGAGAACCGATTGTACAGAATGAATTTAATTGATCTATAATGACGACTAATTAGTAGAAAGTTACGCACAGTTTCGTAGGGGTCTCCCGTGAAGCCTTGCTGACAGGTACAAGTATAATTGCCCGGCGTGTTATGACAGACGGTATTGTCGCCGCACGCGCCAGCGATCGCGCACTCGTTCACGTCTTCGCAGTGCACCTCGCCGTCGCCAATGTAACCGGACTTGCATTTGCATAGGAAATTCGACGGAAGGTTGCAACACTCCGCGTTCTCGACGCACCTAGCTGCGAGAACCGGGTTATCGCACTCGTTGATGTCTGTGGAATAATAAAACCATCAGAAAAGAGGAAGAGACGTGACGGATGGACTGCTAGAAAGAATGATGCGTTCCGCATACCTTCGCAATGGAAACCATCGCCTTGGTAGCCGGGGAAACAGGAACATTGGAAGCTACCCAGGGTGTTCGTGCAGTGCGCGAATATATCACAGGGTCGGTACTTGCACTCGTTCTCGTCTGCAATTTGCATTAAATATGGACGTGAACAGATGTTATACCTTAACACCTCTTTAAAGTTCCATAATGAAGACTTTAAATTGAGTGAAGAATTGAAAAATATCGTCCTGTTTAAGTTCTTAAATAATGGCGATGCAGATTTAGTCTTTCAGACAGATTTTGCACTATTTTTTACTCATCATGGGTATATTAAGGGATTTATTTACATTAAATGGATTTTATTAACAAAATTAATTTTATTGTAAGAGTATAAGACGCGATATGAGCCACTCACCTGGTACCTGACAATTGCACCCGCCGAAACCGTCGTTGCAGTGGCAGACGGAGTCCAGGCAGACGCCGTTCAGACACTTGGTTCCGTCCTCTTTTGTGCAATCGTCTGTGAAAAACAAAAATCAATTCGATCATCATCGATTCGTCGTGGGTAACTCGCGATCTCCCTTAGTCATCCGGTGAGAAAACAGCGGCAACGTGCGTGCCGCGTTAAAAACGTCGATTACGATGAGTAATTCGTTCCTTGCGTAACGCTGATCATCATTGCCGGAACGAAACGGCGGCGGCGCGGCGCGGCGCGTCCCGTGCGAAACGCGAGGAATGGTAATGAGAAATATCAATAGCGATCGGCGGAAGAACGGCTCGATGGAGCAGAAACGCGACGACGGGCTCGCGGTAATTGCTGATGACGTTACGCGCGAGAATCGCTTGCTTGCTTCGCGTAATCGTCGCCGAGAACAACAGGATGACGTAAAGGAACGACGGAGATTGTAACGGTAGCGCGACCGTGTCGTGATGGAACACAGATCCTCTCCTTTTTTTTTCCCCCTGAAGACTGGTCACGGCATTGTTTTTCCGCCTTGCTTTCCCCGTAGACGTGATAGACGAGATACCTCGGATACATACCTGTGCACTTTAGTCTTTCGCGTTGCTCGTCCGTGCCCTGGTAGCAGTCGACGTGGTTGTCGCACAGCTTGGATAATTCGAGGAGCTGCAGGATGTCCGTCGACTCGTTTACCTGACAGCCGAAGTAGCCGTCCTCGAGGTTGAGAAAGAACACTTCCCTCCTCGGTCCGGGACCAAATCCTCGCAAGGATTCGGCCTGTAATTTAATCATTCATGATTACGCCGCGCGAAATATTAGCATTTAGTAAGGATAATGAGTCGACGCTTACTGGACACAAGGATAGAAGTATCCACGCCACCAACGGCCAAAGATGTTTCATCTTGGCTGAAACACATGAAAAAAAAACAATAATCACACCTCGAACTCGTCGACACTCCGTAACGTTAAAATATGACACAGGTTTACTACAACCACAGTTTCCAATTGATTTCCTGGATTACGTTCGCTTCATTACGTAATTCTTTGACACTGGCATAGCTCAGATAATCGATGAAGAGGAAACTTAGATGAAGAAAACAACAAAGTCGACTGGTGTGAAATCTACTCTCAGGGCGGGACAGGAACTACCCAGTTTTTGCCGTAACACTGGAGGGATCAACGCAGGGACACCTGCACGAGCCATGTGCCGGCATTCACGACCCCCTCACGAATGTAGCCTAACTGTATCAACTTACGTTAGGCCCCGGCCTTGGAAACCCAATTTCCTGGCTATTTGTTGTGAAATTCAAGAAGCCCCTTGGAGATCCTTTTTCGGATACAAGGATATCCAGGAGATGCCTTTACGCTATATGCAATGAGAAGGGTAAAAAAAATAGAACATCGAGAAGATTACTATGTAGGGTGAAAAAAAATGTATTCCAAATCTTCGACTCATTTTTCTATGTACAATCAACCCTTGCACAGTTGCACTCTTAGAGCTTATGCTACATGGAGGAAGCATGCCTATATACAAAGTGTAGACAAGCAGCCGAGAGAGAAGACAATAATTTAGGTATTCTCTCTCTCAGTACCCAAACTATCTCTTTCTCTCTCGGCCGCTTCTCTACACTTTTTACATAGGCATGCTTCCTTTATGTAGTATATGGTCTAAGGTTACACCATCAATACTGAGACACCCTGTATATCTTCTCATTTCAATAATGGAGAAGATAATAGTGTGGAAATGACTAATTTTTTTAATTACACACGAGTTTAATTGCATTGCTTCTCGTTACGGAGGATCATTAAGATTATAGTTAATACAATGTATCCTTAAATATGCTAATAAACGAAAGGCTGAAATAGGGTCTACTATGAATACCGTTATGTTCAGAAATTTTGTAATACTTCCAACTGCTTGCGAGTGGTTAGCAGAGATTTTTCAGTGTACGTCACCGGAAGGGAACACCGCCGGTGCACGCGATTCGCGGAAGACGTCGTTTACGTGCGGCACGGCTTATGGCGAACGGACGCATTGTACGCGTACAATAAGTCAGAGTCGGCGATGAACCAGCTGAGTTAACGACTGTACGTGCGAGGAAGAGGATTCATCGGGAACGATCATTTCACAGAATGGGCCGACGGAACGGTGGAAAGTAGAGACAATTAGGCGGACGAGCAGAAGGGACGAGGGAGAGAGATTGGGAAAAACGAACAGGAGATAACCGAAGGAAACGAGAGAGAACAGAAAGGCCGCGCGGATCGGGCAAGAAGTCGAGGGAGGAGGAACGGGACGAAAGAAGAAACGATAGAAACTACCATTTCATTTCTCGTCTTGCTAGTTTTTCGCATCTGATCTTCATGAGAGACATTCGTTACGGACGCATCGGCAACAGAAACAGTTCTTTTTTTAAATCAGCTCTTTATAAAGGAATCATACATATTCTAATAGTTTGGGGTGAACCAGTGAGAACTGCCATTGGAAATCGGTTCATCGATTTAATTAAAAGAAACTTTCTATGCATTTATTATAAGAGAGAGTATTTTAATATTCCCCCCCTTAAGGCTGTACAGGAAAGTTAATAAACAGTGGATAACTTCAAGTAGTACTAAAATATAAACCTTATTAGGATACGTCAGATATCTTTGTATCAAATTACTCAGTTCGCAGGAACTAATTGCGAAAAAGAATCGCAGTGATAAATTACTGTCCGTTTCATGACTGAATAAGCTTTAAAGTTGTCAAATTAGGAAGAACAGGAAATGTCTATGGCATTCATTACGGACGCTTGTTATCTCAACAAACTCCCTCGCACGTCTCGTACGAGTACATAATCGAGAATTTAGGATAATGCACAGCGGTAGATAGCATGCTACGTCGTGAGTCCGTTACTAACGAGCAGGGTTGGTGCAAGTCGAAGCGAGAGACACGGAAAAGAGAGAACGGCCGATGCGGAGGAACGTAATAAAGGAGGGCGTGCGAGTGCGATGCACCTGTGGCCCCCCTGGCCCCTCCGCCGCGAGCACCTTCGCGTACCCTTAACTCTTCGGCCAACGAGCCGCGCAGCTGGCGGCTCGACCGGCGCAGCCCTTCGCTGAAAATGCCCGTCATGGAAATTTGGCCACCCTCGATTCACCGAAAATTGAAATGCATCGATACTGCTCGCTATTTCCGCCGCGGAAGTAGCTTGCAAATAACGTGAGGTAACACCGTTCACTTTCATGTGACATCATTCGCATTGTATCCTCTGGAATTTTTTTTACGTCAACGGAATGGATTGCAGTAGAATTATTTTCAATCATCTAGTGACATAACAAATACATTTGTCTTCTTATTGATGCGTACTATTATTGTCGGAAGTACGTGAATGCAATTTAATACCGTAGTGTAGTACCAGGAAACAATTTTCGTGTTCTTTTTATTTTATATAGAAGAATTTAAAGAGAATCATTTGGACTGTGCATGCTGGGTTCAGTATCAAGCTACTATCATTTTATGAATTCCTTGCTTTGCGTAAAAATGTGTTTTTTCTCAATTGTCTTTGGTTGAAAGATAAAAATTCTCATTTGTTCATGCACACGTCGGCCGTTATAGAAGAATTTAAAAGGAATCATTTAGATTGTGCATGCTAGGTTCAGTATCAAACTACTACCATTTTCTGAATTCCTTGCTTTGCATAAAAGTGTGTTTTTCTCAATTGTCTTTGGTTGAATGATAAAAATTCTCATTCGTTCATGCACACGTCGACCGTTATAGAAGAATTTAAAAAGAATTATTTGGACTATGCATGCTGGGTTCAGTATCAAACTACTATCATTTTATGAATTCCTTGCTTTGCATAAAAGTGTGTTTTTCTCAATTGTCTTTGGTTGAAAGATAAACATTCTCATTTGTTCGTGCACACGTTGGCCGGCGGCGTTGTCTCTTGGTAAGGGTATCACCGCGAAATGTGTTAGCGTGTCAATGATATCATCCGGTAGGCAGACAGAAGGAAACACGATGACAAAACCTATCAATTAGTCGGCGACGTATGTACACGCGAGTGACACGCGCGCCTCTGCACACGCACGCAAATGTGTATCCAATAACGCGAAACTCCCACGCGCGTGTTGCGACACCCGCCGCGAGAAGAAAGGCGCGAGGTCCTTTAGCTCGGCCCACTTTCGATACCGAATATTTAATATAAAATCGGATCCTGACAAGAGGACCTTCGAAAATTCAAGGCCCACCACCTCCGATTTCCCTCTGTATTTGTCGACGAGACAAACTCGATTTCTACCGAACGTGTCCACGGACGACGTAATTAAATCGGTTAATTAGAATGCACCCAACGAAGCGCCAAGGATAACGATTGGCCGATCGTTTAGAATAGATTTTAGTGTCGCCTACGCTCTCATTTTATGGAAGTTACGTCGCGACGTGAAAGTGTTCAAACGCGACGTGGTACATCTCGCGACTTTTTAATCTCGAGATATGTGGATCGTCCTACGCATCGAGAGAGAATTTCTCTCGGAATCGTTTTCTATGTAAGGAGAGGCGTTCGAGTATATTTCGTAAACGATCCTTCCTCGCGAGAAGCTGTAAGTCAGGAGTTCATCAGCCGCTGCAACTTTTTCTAAGAAGCTTTAAATTTAAGAACACCGCGAGGGTACAGTTAGGTATTTAACGAGAGACGTCAAGCTTGAAACGGAGCCTTAATTATTACGCTGACCAACCGGAGGGACAGAAAATTGCAAGCAGGAAACTGAATAATTTATTAATCGGTGTGCCATTTAACGGTAAAAATAACGCTCGGCTAGACGCTCTCTCTCACCTTGGACCTGTATTGCAAAACAGATTCGATTCGCAACGCGTTCGAAACGAAATGCAACGAAAGTCGAAACTCCTCTGAAATCTGGTATCGTTGGAACTGTATAACGGTACACACAGTCTACGACCTAGAATTTTATAGTTGCCGAATCGAGAGGACAGTACGTTGCCACGGAATAAAAAAAAAGAACTCANTTCGATTCGCAACGCGTTCGAAACGAAATGCAACGAAAGTCGAAACTCCGCTGAAATCTGGTATCGTTGGAACTGTATAACGGTACACACAGTCTACGACCTAGAATTTTATAGTTGCCGAATCGAGAGGACAGTACGATGCCACGGAATAAAAAAAAAGAACTCAAATTCCGCATTGGTGCTTGAAATCATCACTGGAGGGTTTCCTATTACTCTGATGAGAAGTGCAATTTGCAGATATAAGCAAACGAATCAATTCGTTTGACATTTCCGATGGAGTCTGTTTCTGAACATATAAAATGCCTCCAATTTTTTTCCGTTTTTTGACTTCGGCAACGTTGGCTTTCACTTAGGTTTCTTTTCCACTTCAAGATTCGGACTTCAGGAATAATGTGAGTAAAGGAAAATAAGTTTGCAAATCAAGTGAAATTTTCGATCGTAAAACGATGCGCGCTGATAAAATACACCCCGGATAGAATTTCAATCGATTGAAAAGTATTCAAATGAATATTCGAGACGTACACCGTGTCCATTAGCATTTATAATTATTTTAAAGCAAGGGCCCTGAATTCTATCGACATGATCCTCGCAATTTGCGGTGTAAGTCGCCCCGAATTACTTTCATCCTCGGTACCAGCTAATTAACATGGTTTCGTAATGATCCTCGAAGAATCAGGAAGCTCGGGTCAACATCCTCGCTTTAGGCGAATCGCTTGCGCTCGATGTTCGATTATATCCCGATCATTAGTGCTTCCTCCTCACGAACAGGCATCGGTAATCGATTGGCGCTACTGGAACATCGTCGAATTAAATCTCGAAACCGGACGCACCGCTTCATTAATATTCTCTGATCAAATATCGACCAAAAAAGAAATATTTCACTCGTTTTAAATTAATCATTAGAATGTAAACGCGAGTCGTTTACGTCCGATGCATTCTCTAGTGAGTAATGTTTCCTAAAACCGACTCAAATCTCAATTAAGAATATCCGAACGACTTCGACAAACAGTTTGTTCGAATATTGCATATAGCATGAAGCCTAATGAATTTTACAAGTCGGACGTGAACGACCCCCGTTTAAGGATTAAACATGGCGCCATATTTGGCTCGAAACGCTCGAACGTGATTGGGAAAGGAAACGGAGATCAAAGATTCTGCTATTTTAAGAAGAGGAAGCGCGGCTGGACGATGCGCGTGCAAACCTTGTCAGTTGCACCGCGTTGAGAAATTCCCTATTCTGAACACGATCCGACGCGCGGCGTCCATCGTTGTTCGGCTGTGGCAACATCCGGCATGAATCAACAAACTATATAAAAGCTGGCAACTGATTCGGGCCTAAAACTTACGCCCACCGCGCGTGAGCCGGCCGCGGGAGAGCGGCAGAATTATTCCGCCGCGAAGTGAAAGTTCTCGGAGCGAACGAAACCGAAGTAACGCGTGGGCCTTATCGCCCAGGCCCAATGCCTGGTCATCGAAATTATCCCATCAATTTTTTACATTCAGGCATTCAGAGCTTCTTCTATTCCGCTCGACCTTTGCTCAATTCATTCATCTTTCAATTTCACGTTTGACATTACTATAAATAGCATTGAAACGATGATACGCAAATCCTTTTTTAATTGAACATATGTTAAATTGATTACTCAAAATTGTGAATGAATTAAAATATTTCTTTCCACTGTCCCATTGCATTCAACTACCGCGATGCATTTATTCTCCACATCCACGATTTATGACCTTTCCGGCAGTTATAGCCGGTCATATATTCTCAAACGGCTCACGAATCGCAGCTCGGGTGTACAAAGGAAACGTCCGATCGATCATTTTTTGTCCTCTGTTCATTCGTATGCGAGCCGGGGAAGAGGAGGCAACGGACGATTCCAGCGGCGCGAAGACTACGAGTTTTTCGCCATTCGAATCAAACCCCGTACACCGGAACGTGGAAAGCGGCCGCGAACTGAAACTCGCGCGCCGGCCATTGTCTAACCCGCGTGGGTTGCGTCACCGAATGCTAATGAAACCGTTTATCTCTACCGTTGTTTCCATCGAGTTAGCCACGGGCAACCTTGAGCGCGGACTCGTTTTCGCGCCCTAAACAGAATTCTAATTGTTTTCTCAAATTACGCGTTTAGACATTTTCGCTACCACCCAGACAAACGCTTTGACTTTATACGGCATTAAGATTGAGATTTATTTCTTCCTTGGAAAACGATGATGATGATAGCGTCAGAAATGAGAAGATCGCAGTGAATTTTCTAAGTGTTCGTAATAAAATCTGAACTTGAGATGATGCCTATAATGGTTACGGCATCCTCGAGGATCGTCTAGTATGAATCTTGGCGTGGAACCGCGAGGCATACGAGCTCGCTGTCAATACCGTTACGTTTTACTCGCGGATTTCGCGGTGGCCCGCGCTATTATACTCGGACGCAAGAGACGGCGGGCATCGTAAAACGGCGTGTCTAACAGTAAAGGTCCATCGCAACGCGAGCAATCCGTCCGAAGTCGAACGGTTCCGCGTGGTATTATTCCCGATCGAAATTCCTCCCGGGTGCGTTCAACTCGGCTCGCAACACAATTACGTCGGCCGGCGTTTCCCGAAGGTCTCTCCTCGGGGCGAATAGATTACGTCACGAGAAAGAAAACAAGATCGATGTGTAATGCGTCACGCTCGCCGCGAGCCGAACCTACCATCTTTGGAAGAGGCAAGGCGACGCACGGCGGCGACGGCGACGATATATACGCTCGATAGGTGAATTGGTGTGCCGATTAAAAGGAACGCGGGTGAACGAAGCGTGGGACGCGAGAAAAGCCAGGGGAAAACTAACTGGTATGTCTGTGATGCGACGACGTGCGAATGGGAGCCAAGGTTTCGATTCTGTGGCCTCGATTCAGGAGGGAATCGAGCACGTATGATTACAAATCATCTTATTCGAATCGGATCTCCTGAAACCATTCTCATACTCTTCTCTTCAACATACAATAGTTTTATACATCATATCGCTCCATGTAGTCTTCCTCAACATGTGATGATTTAGTGTAATGTCATTCCATGAGTATGAACTTTTGTAGTCAAAAACGGTATCGGTGAACCTACTTTTTTATGTATAATTTTAATTCAGAAGAGAGTCTAATTCCCAGGCAGGAATTCTCACGGTTATTAAATTTTGTAATACATAAATAGGAATAGTAAAATATATGCAATACCACAAAAGCATTTTCCAATTAAAAGTGTTTACATTCAGAAAATAAAACATCAATCAAAATGTGGCATTCAATACAAGAATTTAAGATGTAATAAATATTGTAATAGCCTCGCAAAATTTCTAAAAAATGTGTATACATTAGTTTTATTTAAGAGCTCATACAATCTTAATGAAGTTCAGTCGTGACTTAATAATCACCAAAATATAAAGTTCGATTTATTGATATAGTGATTAGTTCTAATCTAAGATTTCCGATGAAGACGTCACGGTTGACATGATCGTATCGTAAGGAGGATGTGGTTAATTTTCCTTTAGTCAGTCATTTATTTTAATCAGTTACTCGAACGATCGCGGTATTAGAATTAACGATCCTCTCGCGTGAGCGATGCTATTTTTTTCCCACAACGCGTAGGTATCTCGCTAACGGTATGGCGTTCTGGTTGTTCGATCCGTGAGAATCCGCTGGATAAAGTAGTGATAAACATGTATCTACTGCCTCCATTTCTCTTCATAAAACTTGGCCTCATCGTTCTTTCCACCTAACCTGTTATAAACGACGGAATGAAATGCAGGAACTTACTAGATTCTTATGCAAAACGAGCCTTTTATGGTACAATAGAGAGAAATATGTTTTATTTAATTTCCCCTACAGACACATAGAAATTGTATTCTGGCTATAAATCACGCGTTAAGAAGGTCGAGGAACTCGCCGCGAGAACAATGCTCGTTTATTAGCAAATAAAGATAGAATAAAGCTCGGTAATATCCCCACGTGGTCGAATACGCAATGACTTAACGGATTTCCACTTAACGTCTTCCCTAAATATGGCAAGACTGGTGACACGATTGTAATCGAGCTCCGCACTCTGTCTGTTGCAAGCATTGAACTCTCCGCAGCCACTTAAGGCGCACGCAAACGCGTCATACCATACACAAACGGCCTATTCGCGCAACACATGCGCGCAGTTTCATTACCGTGCAACAGAGTATATTCCTCTCCGGCCTGGTTATACCAAACATACTCTCGACTTTCCTTCATTTCACCGTCGGACTTTCCTTTAATTAAATCAATTTACAACTGTAACAATAGATCACGAAACAAGAAAGAAAGATTCTGCTCAAATCATTTTAACGATAAAATAAATCAGTTATATTAAAAAATAATTTTGCCTCGAGTCCCGTGAGTCAACAATCTTCGGCCACATTTTCTCACGTGTCTCCGGCTATTTCAAGAAACCGTAGGACAGAAGAGTTTCTCTTTGCCAGAGAATACGAGAACAAATATTAGAGAACAAACATCGGTCTATTCAGAGAATCCTTGCGAAGGAGGCAAGAACAACGTGGCGCGAATGAATCGCGAATTGAAATTGCTCGGCGGTGGAAGAAGAGGGTATGGACGCGTGCAACGACGAATACGAAACGCGAAGTGGCGGATAATAACTCGCATCGCTGGCTCGATGGACCACTTAAGGCGCGCACGGCTCGGTTGGAAACGCGCCGCGGCGTTATTATCGGTTTGGACGATGCGCGTACGCACGCCTGGATGACTACTGCAAAACGGTAAAATTACTGCAATTTTCCTGATCGCGCCGCCTAACACGTGTTGCCGATTGTTAACCGGACAAATTGATCGTTGCGAAAATTCACCGTTCTAACGTTTCTCGCGCCGCCTGGCTATTTTTCCGATCCGGCCGGTACGACCCTTGTTCATAAGTCTTAGAACATATCGTCGGGCGTGTAAACTCAGGGATTCCCAACTATTTTCCCTCGTCGACCGCACCACATGTTTCTTGTACATGTACACAACACAATTATAATACAAATAATAATATTGTAAATTTATATATAATTTTTTATTTAGAATAATTTTAATACACTTTTCCATTACATTTATTTCATATGATTCCTTCTTCACTTTACATGATACAACTTTTTAACAATAAATAATTAATTGTATGGTGAATTGGTAAATTACATTACGAAATTATACTTGCGCGTCTATAAATCGATTCGTGTTTACGTCTCGCAATTTGCCATTCCCGTTATTCAAATGCCTCGCCGATGACGGAAAAATGAAGCTGCTGCATCCCAAGGCCAATCGAGAAATCAATATAAGGAAAGAAGGCAGGGATTTCCTGAGGTGTCGCATAATGACTCTCATTATCGGAAGTCGCCGTTCAATGAAATAATAAAATCATCCTGGTAATAACGAAGCGCGCGTGTGCCAACGTGTAAATACACGGTATCCGTGTAACGGAACGCGGCGAAGGAGGCTCGAAAAGTAATTTTCACTGCGACCCCTTGACACCGTCATCCTCGAAGCTCGATTAATTGCATCGTAACTGTTAAAGGGTGGAAGGTCGATTATGCACGGCCGCGCCGGGCGGCCAGCGGGGATTATTATTACCTAGAAATGGTGCTATAGCGGAGTCCCTCGTAAACATTCATCACCGCTGTTTATACGAAACAATCAATCGAGATATAAATAGATAGGGGGATGAGTAATCCGCGGGAAACCGGCGGTGATCGAGGCTCCGTTAATGTCTTCCGGCAACGACGATCCCGAAATTTGATTGATTCACTACGTTCCATATGTACACTCCGCCGCTGATTTAACTAAGATTTATATTAAGCACCAGTAGAGGAAAAAGGATCTTGGCTCGCGTTACCGGTTTTCTAATGACGTTTAAGCCCCGACTAGTCACTAATACACTCCTAATTTAAGTATTAGGCACACAATGACGCGTTGTGTGCGTTTAGTCACGGCGATTGTTCACTCTTATTCTTGCATAAACGAATGATTAATATAATAAACCTTGGAGTTTCTGAGGCAATTAACACGTAACCACATATACGTATATTATTAGTCTCCTCACTAATTCGTTCCTTTAATTACCGCAAGCATTATTTTTTCTATGAACGAGAACCACATCCTTGTTTTACCACCTTTAGATCGCGCATTTACGTAACACGTTTTGCGTAATAGTTTGTAATCTCATTACTGGCCCGTGACGACGTCGGCGCAACGGTATCCGTCGATACACCAACGACGAGCGGACCCGTAATTCAGTTCGTCAACGAGCCGTCGAACAGATTCCCGCGGAGTAACAGGTCGTCGCGAATTCGCAAACAGATGGGCTCGCGACGATTTTACAGTTAGCCAAACACGCCTAAGCTAGAAATTAGTCGTGCGTCACGTACAACACGCCAGCTTCGCAAGCCTATTATTTGTATGCAAATTCGGTGCATCTGTTTAAAATCTGAGAAGCTCTTTACGCTGAACAAATGCAATTAACCTTCTTCCGCGAGTACGAATGGTTTAAATTGAATTCCTATATCAATGTAAAAAATTAATTTTCTGTTATCTCCCGAACATCGTGACATGCAGTTTGCTTTTACAGCACGTGCATCCTTAATGGCCAACGTCTCACTTTATATCTTTGGATAATGATAATTCTGAAGTCACCGTTTCCCTATAAATGAGTTGCGATTTTTCTCTATAGAAATGCATAAAATCCGCAGGCGTTGGAAAGGAGCGCGAAACGGCTTGTAACACGTGTAATGGTACGCGGCCAAGTTAATAGTCTCGGATTTAATCGTACCTTGCTCCTCCTCTTTTGTGCGTAACGCAAGGTAACGATTACGTGTTCCGCACGCTGAAAGTGTCACTTNGGTTGTCACAGAAAGTGTCGGGCTCGGATTCACTGTATCTCCAATCGAGCTCGGGGCGATCGATCCGCCTTCGAAGAGCACTGAGACGTTGAGTTTGATTCGCTTTCAGAGTCCCTTAACGGTCGGGCCGGGTTGCCGCGGAGGAATTTGCATGTGCGGCTTAAAAGGAAATATCTAAATTCCNCTTCCGCGAGTACGAATGGTTTAAATTGAATTCCTATATCAATGTAAAAAATTAATTTTCTGTTATCTCCCGAACATCGTGACATGCAGTTTGCTTTTACAGCACGTGCATCCTTAATGGCCAACGTCTCACTTTATATCTTTGGATAATGATAATTCTGAAGTCACCGTTTCCCTATAAATGAGTTGCGATTTTTCTCTATAGAAATGCATAAAATCCGCAGGCGTTGGAAAGGAGCGCGAAACGGCTTGTAACACGTGTAATGGTACGCGGCCAAGTTAATAGTCTCGGATTTAATCGTACCTTGCTCCTCCTCTTTTGTGCGTAACGCAAGGTAACGATTACGTGTTCCGCACGCTGAAAGTGTCACTTTTGCTTTTCTCAGTGGATCTGGGAACTAGTCAGTCGCGTTTCTCGAGTCGATCTGGATTATTCCGCTACGGTTCAATCGTTTCCCTCGAACCCCGCCGCGCGTTAATGGCTTACGGTTCTCTCGACGGAGAATCGTAAACTCTCATAAGTGATCATCAAATACGATTCAGCGCGCGGATCGCCTCGGGTGCGCCTACGGAACTAGATGAACACATTACACTGTAGTTTGCACGCTGCACTCTACCCGACGTCTTCATTTTTATCCACGACCGTATAATAATTGCTTTCGATATATCACGCGGAAATTACAGACCCAACTAATGAGGAAATTTATATATTGCTCGGAATGTAGATTACGTATATTTTTAATAAAATAATACGTTCAGAGAGTAAAGTAAATCCTTATTTAATTTTAACTGTTCAAATTGACAAATGCTTTGCAAAAAAAGTTTCGTATAAATTTGTAGGTTTTTACGGTGCCTACAACTTTCATTTCAAATATATTTTGTTAGTGGCAACAAGTTTTTGGCATTTTCGAAAAATCTGAAGGGATATAATAAATTATGGAAAGCAATCCTAGCAAAGCCGAGCTGACCATAAATCATTGTCGAAATGACGATTGAAGAAACTGGGACAGAGTTTTGAAAAGACGAAAATTTTCTGGAAAATATTTTCCAGCCATGATAATTATAAGGAATAATGCTTCGGAGTTCTGTGACGAACACGAAGAGTATAGCAGTGGGAACCAGGGATAGCGCGCGTGGTATGCATACGTAAACAGTACCGCTTGGAACCTATATTTCAAGAAAGAAATTCCCGTTCATAAATCTGAAGACTCTAACTATTTTTCGTGTTAAAATAAAAAAGACAAAATGATCCTCCAAGTCTGTAATTACTGTAAAAGGATTCATTTACATAATATAAAAATTGAAATTTACATAAAGCCTCCTCGATACTCCTATTTACTGTCAATATTCGTAATCAACTGTGATCTCACAGTATATCGTTCATACTTGCGGCATGTCATAAGACTTAGAGACGTAAGTAGGTAGCAAACGAGGGACCGGGCCGAATCGAAAGTTTTCCATCCTCTGAACGGATGCACGCGATGGTACGGGAGGAAAGCCAGAGCGAAAGCGGCTTTGGGAAATACAAGACGTAACAGCGGCGCGATACGAAGGCGATTCTCGAAGACAAAGGAAAACGTGTAGCTACACGCCCGGTTAAAAGGAGCGACCTCCTTGAGAACGGTCCTTGACTCGTAGAGGCAGGCGAGATAAGCCGTGGAAGGAGAAGCGAGTAGTTGTAGAAGTAGAAGAAGAAGATAGGGGAGGAAGAGAAGAAGAGGATGAGGAGGAAAGGGGTAGAGAAGGGAGACCGACGGCCGAGTAATGGCGCCTACACTCGGTGGCCGCGAAAGGTCGAAGAATATTCTGCTTCCGAGAAGCGCGAACCAGCGGAGCTACCCGCTCTGCATCGCGGGGAACAAGGAGGGTCGACTGTGTGAAACGAGAGGGAAATAATGGAAAACGCAGATGCGCGGATACCGGTTGCTTTCCTCGCTAATACGGCTAATTAAGCAGTCGAGAAAATGATACTACTAATACCTGTGACAGTGAATGTTTCCCATAAATTCGATTTTACTGTGCCATCATGGTTTATCCGATATTTTATGGCATTTCGACTTTTATCCCCGATTAAAAATCATATAAAACGTTTTATGATTTAGAAAACCGGATAACAGTTCTCAACTTGCATGAGCCGTAAGATCTCTGGCAAAAGTTTAAGAAATATTTGCGTTCAGATTTTAAGCAGCTCTGTCATTATTTTTATTTAAGGGCTCGCAGGACCTTAAGCAATTGCGATGTTCACTTAATTTATGACGTTCTAATTAAATTGAAATCTTACACATACGTTTTGTATTTTCGCTACATTCTTCTAAATGCATGAATTCCATCTATTCAGTATAAATTGTTTCAAATAGTTTGAGACGCGGATTTATGCCGAGGGCGAAAGAATGGAGATCCTAATTTATTCTCTTCCTTCCGCGAGAGCTTCCTGCCACGGCAAACGGCCATTTATAAATTTCTCACGAGAGAGTATCCGCTGGGGGCTAGGGGGAACACGCGATAAATTATAAGATGAATCCTTTGAAAATTAACGATTCGATACGGAGGATGCGGTCTAATATACGCCGACGTTCTTCCACCCCCTTCCGGAATGATACCCGCATGCACATAACGACGCGAGGTGTACTCGCTCGTGACCACAAAAATACGCTTTCATCATTTAACTATCGTGATGTGCATGCAATTTCTGATGCTTCATACACTTTATATGTCTTGCAATTTCTTTTGCAACTAAAGTCTGCTGTCTAACAATAAGAAATTGAATAAACGAATGAATTCTTTTTATATTCCATTTAACAATCTAAAATAAGAGTTAAATAATCATAGATAAAACTCTGGATTTTCACATTTGTATTATTTTGACTGATATAAGCAAGATCTCAGATATTCTAATCAAAGCAAATTATCAATTCTAATGTCAAATAATTTGCAAGCTAGATGATCATTTTTCATTTAAATTAATATCTCGAAATTATTCATTTTAAGCACAATTTCACTAAAATTAATCACGATTAGATAACGTATCTTACGCACTTATAAAAACATCACACATGATGCATAAAATTACGCAAGCTATGAAAAGTGATAAATGAATATGTCAGTCTTAAATACATTTTTTAATTAATTGCCATAAACGTATTAATTCGGATGAAAATCCGCAGGGTAATCATGATTCATTGTATGATTTATTACGCGATTACGACTATACGTACGATTTGTTTTACTATAATCTTTCAATTAACGTAATCCTTGGCTAAGGCTCTGAAACGTATTTCCGATTTTCCGATAGACAATAAAGGTCTAGAGGTGGCCTAATTGTGAGACCTGAGACTTATTCATGTACTCTCTCCTCCTTTCTCTCTCGTAGAGAAGCTCAGCGTAGAAAAAGAGGAGTGGCGTCTGAGAAACGAAGGATGCCTATAATCGGCAATGGACGACCGCACCTCGCCACTTTCGCGTTGCTTGACGTGGATACCGGTCTAACCGATCGGCCGGTTAATCATCGTCGTCTCCCCGTATGCGTACGCCTCTCTATCTATCTTGTCCGCACGTACGCTAGTATTTATTATACAGTAGCCGGGCAACAATTTCGTGTGGCCCGGCGAGCGGCCGCGGGACGCCCATGATTTAATTAACTTAATCGCCGACTTTACCGCAGCTTATAACACCTCAGCTGTTTATCTCGTCAAGAGTTTAGGAGAAGAATCGAGTTTCCTTGGATGTTTCAACGCTCACGCAATTTTTCTTCGCATCGTCGTAAAATACATAATTTAAGTATAGAAATAACGATTTAAAATCAAACAGTTAAACGAGCAGCTATTTATTTTTGATAACGTTTGCACGTGCGTACGTTGATGAAGAAGATTAAGTTTCTTTCGCAAGCCGGAGCGATCCTGCTCTCCGCATTGGTAATAGAGAAACGCGGCAAACGATGCAATTGGGCCGAGGAAACCGGCCGGAGGCTGCTGCATAATTGAATGAAGTCCAAGCTAAATATTACTTGGGAAACTCATAAATATGCAGAGATTATACAGGAGGAGCTCCTTGTGCCTTCATGACTTCTCATCTTCGGAGGCACGCCGGCAAAAACCGACCCTCTGCCTCCCCTTTCGACTAAGCCAGCGCTCTTCAACTTCGGCATTCGTACAGGAACTCCGTTTTTCTCCGCGAAGTTACCGGATTAGTCAAGGATTTAATTAGGATTTAATTAATTTTTTCCGACCTCTGCTCTGCCGTGCAGTTCGCGCGGCTATTACAGAAGATCTCAGCCCCTCAAGGTCGAACGTAGAAGCGCGCATTAAATTGTTTTTGTCCCGGCCGGCGCGAGCAAAAAACCCGTAAAATTTAGGATTCTCGTGACGAGCTCAACTCTACCGTGGAATGTGTGCAGCTGCGCGTAAGTGCTACGGAGAACAATCACGGGAAGCGGCTGAAACGGTGCTCTTCGTGGTCGCCGAAGCTTAGATTTCTTGTTACGGGGAACGAAAAGAAGAAAGACGTTAGCTCGATTCCGGGTAGAATAACGACGCGATCTCGTGCGACTGAAGCGAAATCGAACCTCCGCTTCGGCTCCACTTCCTCAATTATCGGCAAATAAATTGTGTATTTATGCGAAACTTGAATATGCTCAAAATATAAGAATATCAGAAGTATAATATATGTACATTATTATTGAGCAGTGAAATAAATGTCATTTTTTTAAATTTGACGTCTCAAGTGCTTTATATTAAAACCAAATTAACCCCATGTATCAGGAACAGATTTATCGGGGTTTATCTTTAATTAAGCACCGTCTCATTTTCTTTTTATCAAAAGCAATTAAATTTTCGACGAGCGATGTTATCGTTCTCAAGTGGAGAACGCTAGGACCGTAGTATAATTAAGCGCCAGCAAGGATGGCGAACACCGGTACGCTTATTAATTATTTCCAGCAGAGACATCGCACAAGGGCGGATGCGAGCGCGTTTCACGTGCGATACACATTTCTGATTACGCAACCAACATCTTCCCTGCCGTCAACGGAGTTCAAACGAGGTCGTGGCTAATATGCGAAAAATTCTAAACCTCGCTATTATTTTAGAAAGTCTTATAGTTATTCTTTGTTAAATTATTCTAATAAAAAAACTGATCAAAATAATTTTGAGAAAACTATGTAAACGATCAGATTGACGATCTCANTATTTAAAGATACTCTCATAATAGTTTCATGTCAACAACAAGGACAATGCATTTTTCAAAAGCAAATAATTTGTACATTTGATGTAAGAATGTATGAACCGTAAGACCTCTGGTAAAAATTTAAGGAATTCAATAAAAAGCTATGTGCGATATTTGAGGCGTTCCATGAGGATCAGTAGTCTACTTATTGAACTGATCGAATGGTAGTAGTTCTCACAGAAACTTGTTATATTGAAACACAACAAATCGCAGTAGCCTAACGAATCAAAGCGGACGTTTCTCCGAGAATTCAAGCTTACCACGTCATTCTTCTCCTATTTGTATAAAATGACGTTTGAGGTAACGCTTAAATTAACTCGCGGAGCCATGAAGGGAAAGTTGTCGCGCAATTCTTTTTTTTTGTGGAAATAAAAAGTGAGAAATATGTACGTGATTTGAGGTCACGTACGATATTCTATTGATATGTACTCTTCGAGAGACTCAATCTATCCTGATGAAATAGTACATCTAATTTCGAAAAGATTGTACTACGTCATGAATTTTCTTTCCATACTTAGTGATTTATAATTATAAGTCGGTTGTAAAAAAGAAATAGTACAAATTTGTAATCTAGAGCATAGTATCACGTTTCACAATTAATATCATTTTTTGCAATCTACTATTACACATTTCAACTGTGATATTAAACAAATTATTCAGTCTTGAAATATCTACGGATGTTCATNACTGAAGCGAAATCGAACCTCCGCTTCGGCTCCACTTCCTCAATTATCGTCAAATAAATTGTGTATTTATGCGAAACTTGAATATGCTAAAAATATAAGAATATCAGAAGTATAATATATGTACATTATTATTGAGCAGTGAAATAAATGTCATTTTTTTTAATTTGACGTCTCAAGTGCTTTATATTAAAACCAAATTAACCCCATGTATCAGGAACAGATTTATCAGGGTTTATCTTTAATTAAGCACCGTCTCATTTTCTTTTTATCAAAAGAAATTGAATTTTCGACAAGCGATGTTATCGTTCTCAAGTGGAGAACGCTAGGACCGTAGTATAATTAAGCGCCAGCAAGGATGGCGAACACCGGTACGCTTATTAATTATTTCCAGCAGAGACATCGCACAAGGGCGGATGCGAGCGCGTTTCACGTGCGATACACATTTCTGATTACGCAACCAACATCTTCCCTGCCGTCAACGGAGTTCAAACGAGGTCGTGGCTAATATGCGAAAAATTCTAAACCTCGCTATTATTTTAGAAAGTCTTATAGTTATTCTTTGTTAAATTATTCTAATAAAAAAACTGATCAAAATAATTTTGAGAAAACTATGTAAACGATCAGATTGACGATCTCACTGACTGGTTTCGATGCTAAAGATGAAAGTTCTACAAATAAGAAAATAAAAATGTGAAAACATGCGAGTCATGTTTACTATAGATAAATTACGCTACATCTCGAGATGGTGCTACATACACACGCTTTCCAAGCATTCGTTTAATCATTCCCATCATTCAGAGGATTGTACATTTTAATTGCATGTGGAAGAATTTCCAAGTTCCACCGATTCTTTTCCCGTGTCTTATCAAGCGTCAGAATCTCTAGGATGGCTCTAGCATCTTAATTCGCCTTACAAGAACAGAAATTCTTGGTAACAGATGTAGTTTGAAGCGTCTGGAGATAAGTGATAATCCTAGTCACATCCCTGAGTAATTAGATCACGCATCTTAACGCGTGATTGGGTAAGAAGAATCGACCTACGATAACGCCCACGGGTTTGCCTCGGTTTGTATAGGTTTCGACCGATGAAATGACAGTACTCGTGCACCGTGACCTCGACAATGCCTTTCGCCGTCTGGGCGTACGGCCAGTTTCATCGGTGACATAAGAAAACAGTCACCGTTTGGAAAGTATTGCACTTTTAGGAATTGGTTACACGAATAATTTGCAGTC
>SMSR01015921.1:378902-389380 GCA_019453355.1 Ceratina japonica | reverse complement strand
AGAAATTAGTCATCCCATTCATATCGGTTAGTAAGAAAACTGATGCGCAATTATCGACGATTTTCTTACAAGCCCGGATTTCATGATAATCGCTTAATGACCTGCTTATAATCGGTTTATCGAGACGAGTTCAATGAGGACTAACGAGGATTACCCCAGGGAGTAAACAGCCGACTCTCGCTTTCGAGAATTGCGTGAAATGCTTTTCATTTCCTTTTATATTTAAACCAGAGAACGCGGTGAACGTGCAAAACGTTCGGTTCACGTTTGCACGGTCACGTTTTAACGGGCGCGGAATCGGCGCGCTGGAACTCCGCGGATATGGCTTCATTGTGCATCTCTGGACGCTGTTAGCCGAGGCAATGGCTCGAGGGATTCCGCGAATCGGACACCAGTAATCGATTTTAGTCGTGGTGCGAAGGAGCACGAGCCACAAGCAAATGATGGGTGTAATGTATTCCGAATGCATTTGCAAGATAATGGAGCCCTCCCAGCGCCATCGCTCCACTGTGGAAATAGATTACTGCGTCCTGAATTCCATGGAACTCACAATAGCCTAATAAATTCGGAGCTTGAGAAACGTCACTTATTTAAAGATACTCTCATAATAGTTTCATGTCAACAACAAGGACAATGGATTTTTCAAAAGCAAATAATTTGTGCATTCGATGTAAGAATGTATGAACCGTAAGACCTCTGGTAAAAATTTAAGGAATTCAATAAAAAGCTACGTGCAATATTTGAGGCGTTCCATGAGGATCAGTAGTCTACTTATTGAACTGATCGAATGGTAGTAGTTCTCACAGAAACTTGTTATATTGAAACACAACAAATCGCAGTAGCCTAACGAATCAAAGCGGACGTTTCTCCGAGAATTCAAGCTTACCACGTCATTCTTCTCCTATTTGTATAAAATGACGTTTGAGGTAACGCTTAAATTAACTCGCGGAGCCATGAAGGGAAAGTTGTCGCGCAATTCTTTTTTTTTGTGGAAATAAAAAGTGAGAAATATGTACGTGATTTGAGGTCACGTACGATATTCTATTGATATGTACTCTTCGAGAGACTCAATCTATCCTGATGAAATAGTACATCTAATTTCGAAAAGATTGTACTACGTCATGAATTTTCTTTCCATACTTAGTGATTTATAATTA
The DNA here is from genome assembly GCA_019453355.1 of Ceratina japonica. NCBI lineage: Eukaryota > Metazoa > Arthropoda > Insecta > Hymenoptera > Apidae > Ceratina > Ceratina japonica. Next base: position 388,223 of record SMSR01015921.1, on the reverse strand, counting down.
TAAGTCGGTTGTAAAAAAGAAATAGTACAAATTTGTAATCTAGAGCATAGTATCGCGTTTCACAATTAATATCATTTTTTGCAATCTACTATTACACATTTCAACTGTGATATTAAACAAATTATTCAGTCTTGAAATATCTACGGATGTTCATGCATGTATCTTGGTTCATAATGGATTTAGAATTTGCAAATTTCGAGTGATACGCTTAAGCAAAAACTACTGAGATTTCATCGAAAATAGTATATAATGTTAATTTGTCTCGTATTAGATCGGAAGATGACGAGTATTTTTACATTCCCGGCAAGAGGACTTACGCAATGGCCGCTGGTAAAAATAGGTACTTGCGTTAGATCCGGAGTGATGACTTAAATCCTTGGTCCATTAAAATGCCACCAAAGGGTCCCGCACCATTTTGTCCGTCACCGTATCCTTACTTTTCCTCTTTACTGCGCTTCATCGAAACTGCTCACTCACTCACATCGTCCTCGAACTCGGAGCACTCGTTTTCGCCGCTTAATCATCCTAGGATCCTTTTTGCACATCGCGTACCTCGTGAAAGCACTCGCGGCCGCAAAACCGGATCCCGGAGCCAGCGAACTTCTACAATATGTATCTATGTACGTAAGTACGTGTACCCGGTTGTCACAGAAAGTGTCGGGCTCGGATTCACTGTATCTCCAATCGAGGCGATCAATCCGCCTTCGAAGAGCACTGAGACGTTGAGTTTGATTCGCTTTCAGAGTCCCTTAACTGTCGGGCCGGGTTGCCGCGGAGGAATAATTTGCATGTGCGGCTTAAAAGGAAATATCTAAATTTCTGTGCACTTTATTTAGCTCGCCGGAGAACAGGATTTATTCAAGGTCAGCGGCAGAGAAGATTTCAACGAGTTAGATAATAGCCTCTCTAGACGATTATTGGAATTCTCATGGGAAGAGAGCCCGTGTCGCAATGTATCGAGAGCAGACCGAGGCGAAACGAGACAGAATTTGTAACCGCTTATGGGCCGTGGTCCATATTTCGCCGACTTTTACCGAGCACTTTCTAAAGTCGTTAACCACCAACGAAACCGGAAACGGATCGAAAAAAATCACGAAGATGGCTCGCCAAATATGTACTCGTACGCACGAAGAAAGTGCAACGAACCGACCTGAGGACGTGACGAGTATTCGCTATCTCGCGGCGCGCAGAAAATAAAAAAGACACGAACTAACAGCGTTACGCCCAGGTAGTCGCATAATTTCTGATCGGGTGCCGCGCGCACACCTCGCGCTCTCATCCTTGACACCATCTGCCTAAAGGATGTGCTAAAGGTCGGTACCGACGCTGACATAATCAACCATGCACCTATTCGATGCAGCGAACAAAACCGTTCCCACAAATTCTATCCGCTGTCTTTTCTACACGGCCTGAAACCGACGTAGCACGTAGATATTTCACGGTATCGAATTCTCAATCGAACGCGAGATGAAAGTGATGCAGCGTTACACTTTCCTCGAGACGACTTTCGACAACCTTCTCGCCGATGTGGAATTATTTCAAGGCCAGGCCGAAGTCTGAGAGGAAAGAGAATTTCGGTACCATAATCGACGAACGAGCCCTTGGGAAGCAATCGTCCATTTTGGAGAACCGTTCAAACTTTCGAGCGTAATTGTATTAATTATCCATCGTTCTAGAATATCCTTGGCGGCATTCGATAGGCACTCGCGAATATTCCTTCGGAACAGCCTTGACTCTAGTAGAGGGCAAAGCCGACGAGTGTTGGATTCAACGACCGAGAGTGTTCTCTATCTGGATACAAAATTAATGCCCTCCATCAGGTTTGTAAGAGCATCGCGAAGAGAAGAAATGAGCCGTCGCCGGATATTGATAATGTCCTGGTCTGGTTCACCAGATTGCAGGGGAAGGAGACCACACTTGCCAGCGCGAGGGTTAACCGAGAGGAAACACGAAGCACCGGGTAATCCAGGCGGTATGATTAAAATCGGAACCACTGCGTTGCGCCAGGTGGAATCCTCGTACCCTTCGAAGCACACTGTCAGCAACTTACCCGTCCCCATGGCTGACAGGAGCCTCCTTCAGCCACGATCCTTCCGTCTATGCTCTGTCCAATCTTGGCTGGTTTCACTACTCGGTTCCACGGTAACGAAATTAAAATTAAAAAAAAAAAAAAATAATAAATAAATAAACCACCTGTCGGTGACTGGGGTTTCGTGAAAGGGACGAACTCGTCGTCCAGCCGGGAGACCGCGGACGAACTGGTGGCTGGCGAAGACTTTTGGTGAGACTTCGACGTGAGACAACGGCGACGTCATCGCCGGCCTGGTGTCTCATTGGCCGGCGATCCTGCTCTTTGCTTCGGCGGACCTCTCTCTTTTCTACGACCTCCTCTCTCGCCACCTCGTCCTCCGTCCGCCGCGGCCGCCCCCTTTCCGCTTCCTCACCTGCTCCGATCTCTCGGTCTTACCTGCCTCGGCGCACTCCCACGGGCCCCTGGGAGAACCACCGCGCAGAGAACTCCGCGATCGACGCGCGAACTCGAAGAACTCCGCGCCTGGAACCGATCTCCCTCGTCCGAGACCGCGCGCGCGAGACCGCTTCCCCAGAAGGTTTACCGGCCACGGGACGCAGCTAGGGTTTAACATCCCGGGAGGACGAATGGTCCTGCTGCTCGAGGTCACTCGGCGCGACTACTAAAAATTTCGGATGCCGCGTCCCTCAAGGTTGTCTGCGTATATGGGACACCGGTTCCTATCTTTTCGTTTGGGCCATAGAATCCCTTCTAATACGTTACAATACAATAATGTACTGGGTTGTTCGGATAGATCGCGCCGATTTTTAGTAGTTAGGCTGTTCTGAATAAATCAGAATGATTAAAAACAATTGTAAATTAGGTTGGCGAATATAAGTTTGAATAGATTCCAGCGATGTCAAGGCCATTATCGTTAGAAATCCATCCCAGTCAAGAGATCGTTACGACACTCAATATGTACACATTTAGAAAATTAATCTATCATGTATGTAAAAAAATTGTGTTTCATTCATCTCAAATCTCAAAAAATTTGCCAACCGAATATATTTAGAAGATGATATTTCAGGCATATTTAAAAAGAGTCATTCAATGATATTATGTTAATATGTAATAAATTAGATGTCACAAAGCGAAACAAAAATCGTGGATTGTTATTTTCCGGCAATAAATTCCGATCTTTTGTCAATATACATTACGTCGACTTAGTATTCAGTAAAGAAAGTGTGGAAAACGGGATAGGGGTTGAATTCTGCCAAGCATAATGACCCCGGCACGCGGTCGATACATAATTCAATAGTACAGGTGTGAAAGCCGTGGGCACATTTTTCCACGGGGCATCGTTTGGAATTTCTCGGTGCACCAGTTCGTCCAGTTTTCTTCCGCGAGATCGCAAATCAAATCAGCAGACGTCGAGCGTTTTGCCGGTGACACGACACTGGTTTCCTGCTCGGCGTTCTCGTTCCCCGTGAATCGACACGGCAGGCCGTAGATTAAGCGTAATGGTGCAAAGTATAGAGCCGCGTCCGTGGATTCTTCGGCGTGGCCTCCGCCTGTGAAGTGCCTCGAGGCGCCGGAGTTCAGCGACACCGATGTACTCTAGCCGGGCTACACGGTGTCATTAGAGTCGCGCGAAACGCGTGTAACTTCGTGGTCTCGTTCAACGGCACTCGGGTCGCAAGAAAAATCTGTTACTTCAAGGGAAAGTGGATAAAAATGATTTCACTTAAATTGGGCGACGTGCAAAAGGCTTAAATCGTCCATCTTAAACGGATATAAGTCCACTTGTTTCGAATAAGATCAGGAAGAACTCATCGAATTCGATTAAAATCAATAAAAGTAGATGTATTTCATCGGAAAAGCACGAAAATCCTCTGCCAGAGCGGGTATTTTACGAGTTATACCTGGATATAGGCGTCCGTTCCAGAATCGTCCATCTTGAACGGATATAAGTCCACTTGCATTGAATGAGTTCTGGAAGTACTCATCCAAATCGATTAAAATCAATAAAAGTAGATGTATTTCATCAGAAAAGCACGAAAATCCTCTCCCAGATCGGGTACTAAGTTATAGGAACAATCGAATTTGTTTTCAAAAAGCTTAACATTCTTCTTTACTACAAATGGTTTTACGATGTTCCCATTAAAGTCTGTGTTTTCATATCTGATGTAACGAGTTTTTAGCGCGAACCGCTTAGAAGTCGAAGAATGAAAGTGCGAGATCGTAGCTTCACTTAGACCTGAGCATCCAATAATTACACCGCAAATATTTGCGTTTCCACCGACGAAACAGCCATCAACTTCTTGCCGACATCCTTGAAGCTATTCAGTCCACGGCTTTTTATTTCATTCTGCCCCCTCGGGCAATACTACATGGTATCTACAATACAACGTATTAACAGTATGCTGAATGCCGGATCCCTTGAATTTTTCCTTCCGCGGATCGGAGCAACGATCCGTGAGCCACGATGCAATCTTTTAAAGCATCGAGCAACGATCCATGAGACATGCTCAGGGGAGATTCTTGGCTTCCGTGAGCCCAGTCAACGATCCATCCCCGCGATATCAAACGATCTTTGACCCGTTAAAATCTTTGCCATCACATTCTCCGCTGTAAATGCATTTTATGTGACAAACATAAGTAACGTTGAGAATTTATCATTTAAAATCGTACTTAGAATTCATAAAAATATTTATTAAAATGCAATGAAACGTTAAGTTCCATTCCTCAAGAATATTACAGAATATTATGAGGTATTAATTTGATAATATATTTTAATTCGCTAAAATAATAGCATTGAAGTCTCTACGTATTAAGAGATCTTGTATCCGATTGCTGTAACTCCAAATTGCACGGCTTGGGAGCAGAGCTTATGCTTAGAACCCGAGCTCGCCGAGGTATAGGTAACGGGTTCGCGAGGGCACGCGTTCATTTCGTATTCTTTTCGACGATGCGTCATCCGCCTGGCCAACTGCGGACAACACCGACGCCGAGCCGATCGGTTGCTCGATCAAATTTCAAACGCTCGACCGTCGCCACGCAAACCACCCTGCAATTAGCCCTCTCGTTGGACATCTTGTACATTTTTTCGGTCACGCTCAGCTGCCCCGGGATGACGAGAATTAACGCTGACACCGTTGGGGAGCAAGGCCCTTCCGTAATAAATACTTGTCCCTTTAAGATCTCCTCTTGGTTAAGCAGCTCCGGTTGCAATCTCGCTATCGGTAGCAACTCCTTTCTTCTCCTTGACATAAATCTTGTAGCTCGATGCAAAACGGGTCAGTATCATATTTTTGGAAAAACGAGCTGAGGAAATCACTATAATTATATTTTTATACGTGAAATCCTTCCTAAAATGAACTGAACCAACATTTGGTAAAATAACGTAAGCTCTTGCGTTAGAAAAGACGTGTGAAACAGCAGATTCTACTCTGTCAGATACTACTTGTACATGAATTATTTCACGTACCCCTGAGTGCAAAATATCGCGCTAAACTGTAGAATCGTTCTTGAATCGCATCGAACCAGGACTTCCTCGACTTAACGCTTGATTATCGGTTAGCCTGAACGAAACGTGCGTTTAATGCACGATAATGACGGATCGTCCTGGCAGAAAAAATCGATCTACACCGAGGTATTTCAATTTCGCGGAAAAACTCGGGATACTTGTTCGACAGCGTTCTTCCGCTTATCTATAGGAGCGTAGAACGACGCGCGATTAAAATACCAGCCAATATCGTCGGTGGTCGCGGGGTAATTGACCAATTTGCAAACGAGCCGGGCACGTGTCTCCGCGACGTGAATGATCGCCGTTCCGTTGATTCATCGCGAGTCGCGATGTTACGTCACAATGCGACCGCACACTGGAAGCTTTTCCGTCGCGCGACAGGAATTCCTAGATTGACTGAAGGTCACGAGCGACATGATAATCGCCGAGTTTCCCGCTTTCGTGCCGCGCGTAAAAGCGTCCTCGCTGATTTACGGCCCGATCGTTCGCGCCGCTACTAATTAACGCGAACCGCGTGGCTTATTCGATTCTTAATGATATCGTAAGCATTATCGCGCTTGTACGACTCCTTAAATAAAAAACAACGACAGAACGTTGAAATCTCAGCAATTTTAGATATCCTACGAGGCTATTAAAAAAGTTGTTTCATCTTGGATTGCAGAATTCCTTTTTATTGTTCGACACGGAGAATTTTTATATGAATAATTTATATCAGAAGAGATTGGTTCTTGCACCTTCTCTGTAACAATATCGAATGGAACAATTTGCTGTAACGCAACGTCATGCAACGTGGATCTATTAAAGTAACTTTTTCATCCCTGGCGAGGTTTAATAAACGTGAAGACAGCGTCGACGTTATTGTAGCCGTAAAGCGGGAGTGATACGCGGGCTGGCATAAACGCATCGCCCTTGCAGCCATTGAAATCACCACCGGAGTTAATCATCGTCGTGAGCGAACGACCGGACGGGAAGCGATTAGACAAGCAAAAATACACTTGTCTCGAATACATTTTGCATGATATTAGCCGGCGGCCTTTAAACTTATTTGTCTTTCAGAAAGAGGGTCGTCCCTTAATTATATCTAACGGCGTTTTTATCACGTCGGTGCATCGATTATTATCTAATGCCATAATAACCTTGATTATATAATTATTCCTGCTCGCATGCGAAGACATCCTTCGACGTTTATTACACTCTTTTTTACGTGTGGTGTAACGATCCACTGTGCGCGCCTCATGGAAACCGAACCCTGCCTCTTCTTCATCGCTGTCCGAGCGGCGATCCCCCCGCGGAACGCTACACTGCAATTACGCTTGATGAAATTCAAGGCCGATCATCCCGAACCTATTCCACGTGTCAATGCAACGAGATCGCTTTATAGAGCCACCGCGTTCTGTTCGCTTTGCTCCTTTTCATTAATTACTACTCTCCGTGTAGAACGTAAACTATCCAATTGATAGGAGAAACCTGGTCAGTTTAAAAAGGAAAGTTTCCAGTAAGAACGAAGATAAGGCAGACGTACCATCCGTGGCCATTATCTTATCTACACTAATATATTAAGTATTCTGATTTTAATGTTATTAAAATTAGTATGTTTGCAAAAGCATCGTATTTTTATATGATTCTCTATTCTTTCTTACTGCCCCCTATTTCGTTTTAATTAAAAATTTAGAGCGTGACTGATAAGGAAACCTCTAATCATTGTANCAGCAATTACAGCATGTAAAAATTCTACTGTTAATCTTCTGCACAATAAAGACTGATCTCTTGGTATGTGATGGAGAGATGGAAATGTGCTGAACAAGAAGCACAGGGTCAGACAATCATCCAAATCTCTAAGTGCATCGATAAATGTTGGATAACGTTCTTTAACGATATGGTCCAACTTTAAAGTGGGATGATCTCTCAAGTATCTTTTTACATCTTTAAATTCTTTCATAGCTCTTGCCTTTGCAACTTTCCTGGTAAATACCTAAAGGAATTTATTATGAAAATCGTTGTATGATTTCATTTATGTTACAGTGGTATTAAAAGGATTTACCTTGACATCTCTTAGCTTCCATATTATTGGTTCATGTAGCAAAAATTGAATATCTTTTTTATGATACAGTATTTTAATACCAGGCTCCCCTTTCTGCGCCCTTTTACGATTACGTGGCTCCCTTGGATATATACCCTTCAATATGCATAGTCGACGAAAGTCTTTTAACGTCAACTGCAATTTCTTTAAAGCAGCTTTTCTTGACATAAACTGTGACCCTTCGCCAGATTGATACTAAAAATTTATGAGATATTCGGGTTTAAATTTATTTCGAATTGTTGATAACCTCAAATTATACGTCAATACAAGTAATTGATCTTTAAATGATTTTTATAAATACCTTCTTCTTTCCTATCACGACCATGTTGAATTACAATAATTACACAATTGAAAATAGAAAATTATATGAACATTTATACAGAAAACAGATTATAAAGCGAATCCACGTGCTCCTCAATGTAAAACACACAGGAACACAAGGAACACAATCACCTGCACTGCCACCACACGAAGAGCTTCACGATTTTGGAAACGCGAAGTAGCGTTACCTAGCGTAGGAAGCGGAAGCACGGAGTTAACAAGTTTCGGCATCTTCGGTAATAGTTGCGAAGTTCGATAAGTATTTACTCCTTATGTATTTTTCAAGTTTAATAAGTAGATATGGTTTTCGCTCACAGAANTACGGTGAACTGTTCCGAGGAGCAGCGAGAAAGAATCGAATAATAAAGGAAACGCTAAAAGTCGATTTTCAGAAATAGCCATTAGTCAATCGGCGGCCTTGTGGATTTACACGCGAGCAGCGTTTTTCTATCCAACAATTTAAAACGGGAAATGATTTGTCGAATGGATACTCAAGGGAGTTGCTCAAGTGATTTACGTAGAAACAGTTAAGCCGTTTTGTTTCCTTTCGCTTAATTTTCTGTAGTACCGCAGAACAGTCTTGTTTCCCATATAATTAATTTACTAGCGCGAATGACGTTATCCGTAGAACTCATGCAGTCGTTGAGAAATACAAATGAAAATTGTACTGGTAAGAATTAACGAACCCGTTGAAATTCAACGAATAACTTTCGCTGTATAAGGGAGCTCCTACATGTGTACTTTTGCTTTTACGATCGCGTTAAACAAAAATGTTCGAGTCGAGTGCGTATCGCCCACGGATTCTCGTTATTCCTCCTGCGTTCTGATAGGCACTGCTGCGAGAAATCAAAGAAAATCGAACCGTTGAAAAAATATCGCGTACCTTTGATTCAAGGTGATACACGAACATAATATGCAAACACTGGCCGGATGCATTGATGGTAATTTATCCTGCTGAATCGATTCGGCCTTCAATGCTAATTCGTCTAGCGAAAGTCACGGGACTGATCAAAGACGCGTTAGCGATCAAAGAACCGGAACAAAATGTTCTCCGGCCGACCTGTTCGAGATCAATGCACGACCTTCCGTGTACTTATTAACGTAGCGGTGTTATCGAAAGTGCTGAAGTTTTTGCATGGGAACGCCAGGTAAAAGGACCGGAACGAATAACTTTCGTGAAGACACACATACACTCCCGTTCGAAAGTTTGGAGCATGTTAGGGTTCCCTCAACAACGATATTATTAAATATGTTTCACTTCCGTAGAATAGAAATGTTAATTAAACATACATAAGAATAAAAGTCGTATTACTCTATCAGAAAAACTATAGTTATTTACAAAAGCCATTCTGGAAATTAATTTTCGATTACTTCCGATTCAAT
>SMSR01015921.1:343132-372729 GCA_019453355.1 Ceratina japonica | reverse complement strand
TACGCGGGCTGGCATAAACGCATCGCCCTTGCAGCCATTGAAATCACCACCGGAGTTAATCATCGTCGTGAGCGAACGACCGGACGGGAAGCGATTAGACAAGCAAAAATACACTTGTCTCGAATACATTTTGCATGATATTAGCCGGCGGCCTTTAAACTTATTTGTCTTTCAGAAAGAGGGTCGTCCCTTAATTATATCTAACGGCGTTTTTATCACGTCGGTGCATCGATTATTATCTAATGCCATAATAACCTTGATTATATAATTATTCCTGCTCGCATGCGAAGACATCCTTCGACGTTTATTACACTCTTTTTTACGTGTGGTGTAACGATCCACTGTGCGCGCCTCATGGAAACCGAACCCTGCCTCTTCTTCATCGCTGTCCGAGCGGCGATCCCCCCGCGGAACGCTACACTGCAATTACGCTTGATGAAATTCAAGGCCGATCATCCCGAACCTATTCCACGTGTCAATGCAACGAGATCGCTTTATAGAGCCACCGCGTTCTGTTCGCTTTGCTCCTTTTCATTAATTACTACTCTCCGTGTAGAACGTAAACTATCCAATTGATAGGAGAAACCTGGTCAGTTTAAAAAGGAAAGTTTCCAGTAAGAACGAAGATAAGGCAGACGTACCATCCGTGGCCATTATCTTATCTACACTAATATATTAAGTATTCTGATTTTAATGTTATTAAAATTAGTATGTTTGCAAAAGCATCGTATTTTTATATGATTCTCTATTCTTTCTTACTGCCCCCTATTTCGTTTTAATTAAAAATTTAGAGCGTGACTGATAAGGAAACCTCTAATCATTGTATTTTATACAAGAGTGAATCAAGCTTTTTATACATATGTACAGATTTCACATAACAATGTACATATATCCTATTTTTAAGAGTTTTCGAAAGCCTTGACAATTCGCAGTCGGATGCGTTACCCACTCGCCATGTGGGCAGTCCGAACGATCTCGCGCGAACTGCCCACGCATCGAATCCAGCATTCAGAAAAAAGGTAGAAACCAAAGTAAAATTCTGCGCGTGCAATAAACCTTCCCCGGAGGAATCCTGTGGCATTCTTTTATGAGAATGCATAAAGATAAACGTGCCAACGTGATCACGGTGGCGAGCATAGCTGTTTGGAGGGAACGAGCAATTAAAGAGTCTTCGTTAACGAAATCATTTTAAGCGTGGTATGTGTGCCTGGCAGCGAATTCGCTCTGCACCCTTGCCGATTGAAATTTCTCTGATTTTTCTCGCGTCCACCGCATTGGCATGCAGGAATCCGCGGACGTAGCGGAGCAGAGCAGCGGGCATATTTACTGTCGTGGCCAACCGATGCCGATGCGCGATTAGGGCGTCGTCAGATCGCAGGTTCTAAGGATGAGCGTTTTAAGGATACGGGGGAACGAAGACGGCCTGGAACAGGAATGGCAGTGGTGACGTAAGCGTCCGATCTGAACATGGTTCGCACACCGGAATCGGTGGACTGTATTGGTGGTTTCACGGACGACGCATCGGTTCAGTCACCACTGCAAATAGCCGAAGCCGACACGGTGAACTGTTCCGAGGAGAAGCGAAAAAGAATCGAATAATAAAGGAAACGCTAAAAGTCGATTTTCAGAAATAGCCATTAGTCAATCGGCGGCCTTGTGGATTTACACGCGAGCAGCGTTTTTCTATCCAACAATTTAAAACGGGAAATGATTTGTCGAATGGATACTCAAGGGAGTTGCTCAAGTGATTTACGTAGAAACAGTTAAGCCGTTTTGTTTCCTTTCGCTTAATTTTCTGTAGTACCGCAGAACAGTCTTGTTTCCCATATAATTAATTTACTAGCGCGAATGACGTTATCCGTAGAACTCATGCAGTCGTTGAGAAATACAAATGAAAATTGTACTGGTAAGAATTAACGAACCCGTTGAAATTCAACGAATAACTTTCGCTGTATAAGGGAGCTCCTACATGTGTACTTTTGCTTTTACGATCGCGTTAAACAAAAATGTTCGAGTCGAGTGCGTATCGCCCACGGATTCTCGTTATTCCTCCTGCGTTCTGATAGGCACTGCTGCGAGAAATCAAAGAAAATCGAACCGTTGAAAAAATATCGCGTACCTTTGATTCAAGGTGATACACGAACATAATATGCAAACACTGGCCGGATGCATTGATGGTAATTTATCCTGCTGAATCGATTCGGCCTTCAATGCTAATTCGTCTAGCGAAAGTCACGGGACTGATCAAAGACGCGTTAGCGATCAAAGAACCGGAACAAAATGTTCTCCGGCCGACCTGTTCGAGATCAATGCACGACCTTCCGTGTACTTATTAACGTAGCGGTGTTATCGAAAGTGCTGAAGTTTTTGCATGGGAACGCCAGGTAAAAGGACCGGAACGAATAACTTTCGTGAAGACACACATACACTCCCGTTCGAAAGTTTGGAGCATGTTAGGGTTCCCTCAACAACGATATTATTAAATATGTTTCACTTCCGTAGAATAGAAATGTTAATTAAACATACATAAGAATAAAAGTCGTATTACTCTATCAGAAAAACTATAGTTATTTACAAAAGCCATTCTGGAAATTAATTTTCGATTACTTCCGATTCAATGTATTATTTTATGCTTCTTGTACAATAAAAATAGTTTGTCGATGTTAGATATTAGACACGACTAATAGTCTGACGCTGTGCACTAATATAAGTGCAATATTTCCCAAAAAGAATATTCGCATATGTGTGAAAATATTTGTTTCGTCCAAAAAGTAGCGGATGGTCCAAACTTTTGATCGGGAAAGTATATGTAGTGGTCACGATCGCGTGGGTTCGAGTGTGTGGGTAGGCTGGCCTTCAAAGTCCTTCGGTGGAAAAGTAGGGACCAGGATCGTCGCATGCGTGGGCTTCCGGTAAGTGGGAGGACTGGATTAAAGGCATCTCACCATTACGTGTAACTGTACCTACGCTCGTCGAGAAAGTCGCCGCGTGCCGCTATCAAATCTTCACTGATTTATGATCCAAATCATCGACTAGTATACGAAGATGTAATAATGTGTCATAACGAATAGCAGGGAGAGGTATTTTTAGTAAAATCATGATGTATGTACACGGAAATTGAAGAGTTTTATTTTCATTCATCAATCGGCCAATTTAGCTTTCTTCTGTCTACGTTCTTCCTTGCGTTCTTGTTTCTTGGTAGCGTCGTGTATCCGCCTCTTCTTGCGTAGAAGCCATACTTCCTTCGCTCTCTGCTTACGACCTTCCATCATACTCTTGTACAAGTTGCGATGCTTCTTTTTGATCATTCGCTCACGCATGCGATATTCCTGCCTCTCCTCTCGCCTCTGCTCACGTGGATCTTCCTTCGTCACTTCTCCGGCTTTCACTNGTATTATTTTATGCTTCTTGTACAATAAAAATAGTTTGTCGATGTTAGATATTAGACACGACTAATAGTCTGACGCTGTGCACTAATATAAGTGCAATATTTCCCAAAAAGAATATTCGCATATGTGTGAAAATATTTGTTTCGTCCAAAAAGTAGCGGATGGTCCAAACTTTTGATCGGGAAAGTATATGTAGTGGTCACGATCGCGTGGGTTCGAGTGTGTGGGTAGGCTGGCCTTCAAAGTCCTTCGGTGGAAAAGTAGGGACCAGGATCGTCGCATGCGTGGGCTTCCGGTAAGTGGGAGGACTGGATTAAAGGCATCTCACCATTACGTGTAACTGTACCTACGCTCGTCGAGAAAGTCGCCGCGTGCCGCTATCAAATCTTCACTGATTTATGATCCAAATCATCGACTAGTATACGAAGATGTAATAATGTGTCATAACGAATAGCAGGGAGAGGTATTTTTAGTAAAATTATGATGTATGTACACGGAAATTGAAGAGTTTTATTTTCATTCATCAATCGGCCAATTTAGCTTTCTTCTGTCTACGTTCTTCCTTGCGTTCTTGTTTCTTGGTAGCGTCGTGTATCCGCCTCTTCTTGCGCAGAAGCCATACTTCCTTCGCTCTCTGCTTACGACCTTCCATCATACTCTTGTACAAGTTGCGATGCTTCTTTTTTATCATTCGCTCACGCAGACGATATTCCTGCCTCTCCACTCGCCTCTGCTCACGTGGATCTTCCTTCGTCACTTCTCCGGCTTTCACTTTCATCTTCTGTAATTCGGAATACATACAATGCAGGGAAAAGTGATAGAACAGTATCTATATTTAAATTACTAACCTTCTTCAATTGATTTCGCTGTTTTTCTTTTACTTCCTCTTCCGCCATTTCTGTATCATTTTCAGTTTCTTCTTCCTCTTCACTTTCGTTGTCAGAGTCGTCTTCGTCCTCTTCTGCTTCTGCTTCTGCTTCTTCTTCATTTTCATCTTATTCTTCTTCTTTATCTAACAAGTAAAAGAAAATAAATATCGATCGTTTATTATTATGCGCTTAAGAAATCAAGTAAGTACCGTCTCTAAGTTTGAAATCAGGATCCATTAGCGCACGTTCCTCTGGTGGGATATACGTCTGATCTTGGTGACCATCAAGGAATGGTGAAAGATGCGGCGGAAGCACGCAACCCATTAAGTATTTTTCCACGGGCAACAGTTCTCTAGCATTTACCGAATCGAAAACCCATTGCGGTTGTACATAATATCTAAGAGAATATAAATTAGCTAACAAGTTATATAAAAAATTTTAAGGAGATGTCTTAAGGCATTACCTGGAAATATATTGTTTGGACATGCTAGGTCTGTCCACTATCTGATGAGTTATTGTTTCGTCATTTTCATCGAACGTTGCCCCAACGAAAAGCAACTTGTCCCAGGAAACTTCAGCTCCGAAGCAACGTAAGATAAAAACTAAAGGCTCTCTCGGTACTTCTCTGTTCAAGAATATTTTTAATCCCTTAAAAAGTGTTTTCAACTTTTTTACTTTTTCGATTTCCGTCCTAGCTTCCTCCAATTTCGTAGCATCGCCATCCTAATACAATGACTATATTAACATACATGGCTTATATTAACATATTAAATTATGGCATTATGAGTTGTCCATTACGCTTAACACTTCTTCTAGGACACCCATATGTACCTACATTGACGAATTGATCCATTTCCATTTCTTCGTCCTCTGCATTCTGCATTGAAGCATCCAAATTCACTAATGGTATATTTAATGCAGCTACTCTTTCTGATACATAAGCTTCTTCATCCACAAGTATCTTTTCACTATTATCTGGAAATAATTTGTTAAAATAAAAAATGTCAGCTGTATATGTGTGAACATATATGAAATGAAACCTACCTGTACTTGTGAGTTTTGGAGGATAATGTAAATTGAGAGTATGGAATAGTCTATAGTTTACAAAGCCTAACATTATGATATAAAATTCTACGAATATGGACATAATTTTGAAGTCCACATCCATCTTCGCCTGTGGTTCAAAACCAAAATGATGAGGCACAATCCAGGTTATCGTTTGTCCTTTGATCTCAGCTTGATAATAATATCCCTTGATGGATACGAATACTTTGCGCAGAGCTTTAGCAGCAATTACAGCATGTAAAAATTCTACTGTTAATCTTCTGCACAATAAAGACTGATCTCTTGGTATGTGATGGAGAGATGGAAATGTGCTAAACAAGAAGCACAGGGTCAGACAATCATCCAAATCTCTAAGTGCATCGATAAATGTTGGATAACGTTCTTTAACGATATGGTCCAACTTTAAAGTGGGATGATCTCTCAAGTATCTTTTTACATCTTTAAATTCTTTCATAGCTCTTGCCTTTGCAACTTTCCTGGTAAATACCTAAAGGAATTTATTATGAAAATCGTTGTATGATTTCATTTATGTTACAGTGGTATTAAAAGGATTTACCTTGACATCTCTTAGCTTCCATATTATTGGTTCATGTAGCAAAAATTGAATATCTTTTTTATGATACAGTATTTTAATACCAGGCTCCCCTTTCTGCGCCCTTTTACGATTACGTGGCTCCCTTGGATATATACCCTTCAATATGCATAGTCGACGAAAGTCTTTTAACGTCAACTGCAATTTCTTTAAAGCAGCTTTTCTTGACATAAACTGTGACCCTTCGCCAGATTGATACTAAAAATTTATGAGAAATTCGGGTTTAAATTTATTTCGAATTGTTGATAACCTCAAATTATACGTCAATACAAGTAATTGATCTTTAAATGATTTTTATAAATACCTTCTTCTTTCCTATCACGACCATGTTGAATTACAATAATTACACAATTGAAAATAGAAAATTATATGAACATTTATACAGAAAACAGATTATAAAGCGAATCCACGTGCTCCTCAATGTAAAACACACAGGAACACAAGGAACACAATCACCTGCACTGCCACCACACGAAGAGCTTCACGATTTTGGAAACGCGAAGTAGCGTTACCTAGCGTAGGAAGCGGAAGCACGGAGTTAAGAGGTTTCGGCATCTTCGGTAAAAAGTGCATAAGCAGAGAAACGAGTAAAAATAAGTTTTCATTTTTGTTTATATTTCTTTAATACGATGAAGTATCTAAGAGATTTTTTCTTCAAATATTACGTAAGTATTTACTCCTTATGTCTTTTTCAAGTTTAATAAGTAGATATGGTTTTCGCTCACAGAAGGGTTACGCTTACGCACATTAAATATCTAAAAATCACTTTCAGGATTTTTTTTCAATCACCCATTAATATCAGTAATTATTAATTCAACGTGTATATATTTACAGTATCGTTCAAGTACCATCACTTAACGACTTGATTTTTGTTCATGGAATTGTTCATGATTTTTGTTCATTTTTTATTCTGTACACCGAGGAGAGATTACTCTCCTCGGTGTTCTGTACGATAATTAACGAGCGAAGTCACGACAGGGATGTCAGTATCGTCAAAAGTTTGCATCCCAATCGGAAAGATCAACGGGCACCGGTTGATAGTCAGGTGGACACGTATCGAAATTGTTTACATCGAGATGATCTTTTATCTGTAACAAAATTAATTATGGACGATCTGCATAAAATTGGGAGGATTTCGCACTTACCCTCGGCACGATGGGAGAACTCATCTTTTGAGCTTGCAACTCTTCCCAGTTGAAATGATTAAACCATCTGAATGGGACCCAAGAAAAATTAGTAAAGATAACTATACTATGTTCCATAAGTATCATAAAACATACTTGTGATTGCGAATATCAGTGATACCACGTCGTAAATAGCCGAGTCTATCCACTGGATCACTTTGCAGCAAAGATTTAATGAAAGTCTTCGCTGATGTTTTTATAGTAGAAGTAGGCGGTAGATACGAGTCGTTGAAACCGCGAATAATTTTTTCGTACGTGTCCATAACGGTTGCATCTTGGAAAGGTGTTCGCTGAAGTAGGATTTCGTACGTGACAATTCCAAGTGCCCAGAAATCTACAGCTCTTTAATCAAAAATAATAATCAGTCTCTTGGAATAATTTAAAAGGTATGCGACAAGGAAATACGTACTGATTATAAGCTTTACTTTGAATCATTTCTGGAGCTAAATATTCTGGCGTGCCTATGAACGTTTTCGTCTTGTAGGCTCCGATTCGTTTACTCGATCCAAAGTCGGTCTGCAAGGTGATGTAATGAATCAGCAAACGAACAGATTTTATAATATTTAATGGAAACAAAATGAACTTGCAAGCTTGGCGTAGCCTCGAGCATCGATCACAATGTTTTCGGGCTTTAGATCTCTGTACACAATGCCCATAGAATGGATGTGGTGCAATCCTTCCACGATACAGGCCGTGACGAATCGAGCAGCGGAGTTATCGAATCGTCGTCTATGCAAGGCCATTCTTAAATCTCCACCTAAGCACGCTTCCAATAAGAAATAAAGGTATCTCTTGTCTTTTAACGTTCTGTGCAATCTAAAAGGAATTTACCAGTTCATTTCATTCTTCCGTAATAATCCAGATAAGCTTTTACAGAAGCCAATTAGACGTACTTGACGATAAATGGTGAATTACATAGTTTCAAGTTATTCTTTTCATTATAAATCATTTTTTGAAAACCACCCTTCGTTATCATATATTTCTTCACTTTCTTCCTGGCAAAGCTGACATTAGCCATTGATTTCGCCAGAACTAATTCGACTCGGCCGTAACCACCGGTACCAATCGTTCCCTCACTTTCGAGATCCTTCAAACTCAATTTGGAAAATTCTTCTTCCCATTCGTCCGACTGTACTTGTTTCTGGTAACCACTCAATTTCATGTTCTTTAATGACTCCAATCCTCCCAGGTAATCCATAAATTTTCTAATGAAAAATGCAAATTTCGTTTAGAGACCAACTCACAGGAGAAGTGACAAAGATTTCTTATATGAAATTTACGATTTTTCTATGGAGTAACATTCTACACCAGGAGCTATCGAGACGACGTTCGTCTGTCGCCGAGGCTCTGCAGCATTGCGCAGCGCGTCCTCATCGAAATAGTCACCCTTCTCGAGAATTGTTATCTCTTCTTCCGTACCGCTCGGTTTTTTCCAAGTGACTTTCGCTCGGCCACCGTTTATAATATAGAACTTGTTTCTTCGATCCCCCGCCCGTATCACGTATGAGTTCGCCGGATAAAATTCCTTGGACAACAGGAAATTTTTTAATCTTCATTCAATTGGAAAATCGCTGTACACGTACCACCATTATTAGATCACATATCTTCAAGAGAATCTCTTCCGGTAAATCCTTGAATATCTCGATACGACGTAAAAGCTTCAGATTATGTTCAACCGTTTCTTCGTTGCTTTTTGCCATGATCGCTTGGAACGCCTGTCTTTCGAGCACCCATACTATCCCGGCTGTGCTCACTGAGAGAAAAAAGTCAAAATCAAGATAGTTCGACGCAACAGGAATTTCATTGACTATACCGTCGATGGAACAGAGCCTCTTGGTGTTGTACAACAAGGCCAACTCTCCAAAAGCTACGCCAGGTCCAAAGCTCCCGTGGTACGTAGTTCCGATGTAAACCTCGAACGTCCCCTCCTCGGATATGTACAAATGCGAGCCTGTCTCATTCGAATAATGAACCATTTTTCTTGTTTAAATTTTACCCAAAAGTAGACTGTCGCGATTTTTATCTTAATCCATATTGAAGTCCTATAATTCGCTGATTCGAAAGATTACTCACCGATTTCACCTTCGTAAATGAGTCGCGTGTTGGCTTTTAAGCGTTTTGGATACATCACAGAGGTCAGCTTCTCAATACGCGCCTCGTCGAGGTCCCCGAAGAACTTGTTGTTCAATATAGCGTTTTTTATCAATTGCTTCGTTCTATAATTTACATTATACCGTGATTTGAGGAATAACTATTGAAATTGTTGAAGATAATTTTATAAATAGTTAATTCACTTCTCATCCTTTTCGACGACCGCGATCTGTTCTTCGGAGGACACGTTCACGTCACCTACCACCCCGTGTTTCCTTTGGTAAGACAGCTGTCGGTAGAACGCCTCCCTGTCCCTCTGCTGCAACCAGCTGAAACGGAGCTGGGTCCGAAATCCATTTTTGCAACACAGACAACGCATCGTAAACCACCCTGTCCACTTTTCTGAACTCCCGAATCGATCAGAATGGTTCGCAGGTGCTGGGTAATTACCAGGTAGGATATTGGCAAACAACTGACGTTTAATAGTAACGATAGCGTTGATCGATTGTCCGCGGATGCCACAGTTTGATTGGCCAATAAGTGACCTCAATAGATGCTCTTGATAAGCTTGATTGTATTGAAGATTTATCAATGCACTTTTTACAGATGCTTATCGATAGCAATTATGTTAATGCATTGTCAAGTTACATCTGTGGTGAGATTACATCGTAAGGGGAGGCGAGGGGGCATTTGGAATGAAAGCACACGGTTTACCAATTCGTATATAAATTTATTATCAACTGATAACGTTAGAATGATTACAAGTATCATCAATCGCAGAGTATCATTTTTGTTCACTTTTCAATTATATTACAAGTTCTGCGGAACTCAATATCGTTGGGAACGTGGGACTTATCGCTGCTGCAGGGATAAATAGCAATTCATTCATCATCCGAATTGATTAGAGATAACTGTAATCTCTCGACTATTTGTACATGCCTGCATTCTCGTCCTACAATGTTATCTGTCTCTCTATTGCGATTCTTACATTGTTCGTTAGTCGGATGAATCACGAGTGGCTGATTATTGCACGGTCTCTACCACTTAGAAGTTCGCATCCCATCCAGAGGACTCATCGGGCGGGACGTTGCGATCCGGTGGGTATCCTTCGAAATTCCTCGTGTCAATTTGGTTACGAACCTAGAATTTAGTATTATTGTTAGTATTATTTCAATCGTCATTTAATTTTCATTTTAAAAAGAAAACTCGTGTTGTACCGTCGGGACAATCGGCGCGGGCATGGTTAATCTCTGCAAAGCCTGCCAACTGAATCCGTTGAACCATCTGTGCGAACATAATTACGTTGAAATTATTTTGTCATACATTTTTTATTAGAGATTACTCACTTGTGGTCTCGAATATCCTGGATACCGTTCCTCTGGTACCCGAGTCGGTCGGAGGGACTCAGACGTAGCAGCTTTCTGATCATATTGCTAGCGTTTTTGCTAACAGAACTGGGTATCCCGACCACCTCGATGCCTTTCAGAATTTTGTTGTAAATGGACATGTGGTCGGACCCTCGGAACGGCGGTTTGCCCGCGAGCAACTCGTGAGTCAAAATCCCCAGAGCCCAGTAATCCACGGCTCTTCAAATAAATTAGTTTTTCAGTTCACCCTCACGAGTTTGAAAGCCTATATTAAATTGTCTATATTACCTGTCGTGTCCTTTGTTTAAAATAATTTCTGGGGCCACGTACTCGGGTGTTCCAGCAAAGGTCCACGTTTTGGACGGACCGATTTTTTTACTAAAACCGAAGTCGACCTGAAAAATAATTCGTTGTCACATTTAAGAGGCATCGGTGTTTTAGTGTAGTGTTTTAGGTATTGTACTGTAGACGTACTAATTTTAAATATCCACGAGTATCGAGCATAAGATTCTCCGGCTTCAAGTCTCGGTAGACGATGTTCATCGAGTGGAGATGGTCGAGGGCCTCCACGACGCATCCGATCATGAACTGTGTCGTCGCTTCGTCGAAGAATCTTCTTCTATGGAGAGTTGTCCAGACGTCTCCACCTAGACAGACTTCCATCAGGAAATAGACGTATTTGCTGTCCTTATAAGTCTGGTAGAGCCTGCAAATGCAATAACAAACATTATTACATGATATTGCTACTTTTTGCACAGAAGAAATTATTCTTGAAATGATACAGACTTGCATATGAAGGGTGAGTTGCAGGCTTGCATGATGTATTTCTCGTTTAGTACGTGTTCCTGCTGCTGCTGTTCGACCATCACCTTCTTCTTGAGCCTCTTCAACGCGAAGCTCTTGTCAGAGTCTGATTTCAAGGTGACCAGTTCAACCCTTCCGAATCCACCGACACCCAGGGTGCTTATGATTTCTAAATCGGCCAGAGTTACATTAGAGTACTCATGGGTCCACTTCTTCAGTGTCAGGGATCGTTTCTGTTTTTCGTACTCAGCTAGCCAGTCCTTATTACGTATATCGTCGAGGCCGCCCAAGTAATTCAGGAAAGAACTGAAGTTCAATTCAAATGAAAAGAATTACTATACTAGAAATGTTCTATTTTTTATAATGACGAAAACTCACTTTCGGTCTAACGTTAAACACTCGACGCCAGGTGCAAGAGCGATTGCATTGGCATGTCGCCGATTTTCACCGATATCATCAAACAAAGCTTTCTCCCCGAAGTATTGACCTTTCCCGAGTACTACTAGTTCCTCTTCGCCACCGTACTCGGTGTCTTTAGTGATCCGAACGTTTCCACCGCTGATTATGAAAAATTTGTCGCCCTTCTCGCCTTGCCGTAGTATTTTCGCTCCAGCAGGATAAAATTCCTACCAAGCGAACGCGTATTTTTATTATTCCTGACAGTATTTCATTCAGACGACGTACTTACAACGCGAATGAGGTCGGAGATTTTAGAAAGGACCACGTCTTTGGGTTCGGGTAATTTTTGTAGAACGTCGACTTGTCGGAGGAAACGGACGTTGCCTTCCAACCTTTTCTGCGCCGTTTCCATCATTATCGTGAGGAACACCGATCTGTCGAGGACCCATACTTTCCCACCTTTCTTCACTATAAATTAGATACACAGAAAAATTGGTACAGTCAGCTGATAGTAGTTATTTAATATTTATAAATATCAGTGATACTTACCCTTGATAGATCGCAGTCTCTTCGTATTGTATAATAAAGCAATTTCTCCGAACGCGACACCGGGCCCAAAACTTCCTTGGAATTTGCTACCCTGATAAATATCGAACTCCCCTTCCGCCGACACGTACAAATGTGACCCTGAATTATGAAAAAGACTGATAAAAATATGTATTCGTTATAATACGTAATGTTTGTAAAAATAAATAGTCACCAATGTCCCCCTCGCGAATGACTAAGGTACTGGGTAGTACCTCTTTCGGGTACATAGCGTCGACCAACGCTTCCACTTGATTCTCTTCCAGATTACCGAGGAACTCATTCTCCAAAACAGCTTCCTTGATCTGTTGCTTGCTCCTGCGAAACAGCAAGATAATTCATTTATTATAATACATAATTCTCAGACATTACGAAACACACTACATTGCCTTTATAAATAGGATGACTCAGCAAAAAATATTTATAATCATCTACTGTTTGCTGATTTCATTAAAGTTGAACAGAAATACATTTGAATTTATTAGAACACAAGGATATACATTCACTGAATGATCTCCGTAATATAATTAATTTATACACAGCATATTTTCAGAACATCGTTATTTTATATAACAATTAGACTGTGGATTTTATGCAATAATATTTGATGTCCAGTAAATGTAATATAAAAAACAGTTCAGAATATCAAGAGGTGAATAGATATTACAATGTTTAAATGAACAAACAAATGTTTATTTATGTTTATAAAATGCAGTTTTTGAACTGATACCATAAGTACTTTATTTTGCATAAAGTCTAGTAATAGTTCTTACTGACTCAGCCTGAACTGAGACAATACAATATATAATTTATACGTATTATGAAATAGTTGTCATTCCAATACAATATGTGTTTTATTTTATATAAGTGCTATAATTGTATTTCAATAAATTACTTACTGTTCATCTTTTTCGTAAACAGGGGTAGGGGCGGAAGGTGGTGTCGGGGTCCTGCCGATGACACCACCCCTCGGGTTCGCCGGCTGATCGGAGCCATCCGAAGCTCTGGTTGTATCTTCATCGTCCGACTGGTTCTTCTGACTCTGTCTCGGTGGCAATGGTGCCTTCCCTTTCGAATGTGTCGGTGGCCCGGTTCCGTTCGACAATGTAGCACCAGGTAAAGGACGGATCTGATATAATTTAAAAATATTCCAACTTTTATAGTTCACTGCCTGGGAACTTCTTGACTATGATTCATATGGAATGTTGCATAGACATTTCATAATCAACATTCTAATGTAATCAATGTTTATAAATACATTAGAAATTTTATATTGATTCATACCATTATGATTTTGAGATTATTGACTTTTGATATTATCGCATAAATATTAATCGTCCTTTTGTTATTCTTTTATACTTGACATTGAATTAATTTATTGTGCTATATTAAAATAATATTCTGCTTACCACACCGTGAGTCAGATCTGATTCATAACTCGTTGCCACCTGGCTCCTCGCATTCCCATTCTGCAAATTACATTTACCAAACATTAATTTTTAATCAAAGCAATTTTTCACGAGGAAGTCATTTTCGTAATATTAGATGCACTATTTTATGTTATTTATAAAGTTGTTATTACGTTCGCAATGATCACGCTGCTGGGATCATTGTTCTCTGGTAGAGGGGCGAGATTGATACTACCCCTCTGTCCCATGATGCTTGGTCTCGGGAAACACGAGAACTTCATCCTATNACTACATTGCCTTTATAAATAGGATGACTCAGCAAAAAATATTTATAATCATCTACTGTTTGCTGATTTCATTAAAGTTGAACAGAAATACATTTGAATTTATTAGAACACAAGGATATACATTCACTGAATGATCTCCGTAATATAATTAATTTATACACAGCATATTTTCAGAACATCGTTATTTTATATAACAATTAGACTGTGGATTTTATGCAATAATATTTGATGTCCAGTAAATGTAATATAAAAAACAGTTCAGAATATCAAGAGGTGAATAGATATTACAATGTTTAAATGAACAAACAAATGTTTATTTATGTTTATAAAATGCAGTTTTTGAACTGATACCATAAGTACTTTATTTTGCATAAAGTCTAGTAATAGTTCTTACTGACTCAGCCTGAACTGAGACAATACAATATATAATTTATACGTATTATGAAATAGTTGTCATTCCAATACAATATGTGTTTTATTTTATATAAGTGCTATAATTGTATTTCAATAAATTACTTACTGTTCATCTTTTTCGTAAACAGGGGTAGGGGCGGAAGGTGGTGTCGGGGTCCTGCCGATGACACCACCCCTCGGGTTCGCCGGCTGATCGGAGCCATCCGAAGCTCTGGTTGTATCTTCATCGTCCGACTGGTTCTTCTGACTCTGTCTCGGTGGCAATGGTGCCTTCCCTTTCGAATGTGTCGGTGGCCCGGTTCCGTTCGACAATGTAGCACCAGGTAAAGGACGGATCTGATATAATTTAAAAATATTCCAACTTTTATAGTTCACTGCCTGGGAACTTCTTGACTATGATTCATATGGAATGTTGCATAGACATTTCATAATCAACATTCTAATGTAATCAATGTTTATAAATACATTAGAAATTTTATATTGATTCATACCATTATGATTTTGAGATTATTGACTTTTGATATTATCGCATAAATATTAATCGTCCTTTTGTTATTCTTTTATACTTGACATTGAATTAATTTATTGTGCTATATTAAAATAATATTCTGCTTACCACACCGTGAGTCAGATCTGATTCATAACTCGTTGCCACCTGGCTCCTCGCATTCCCATTCTGCAAATTACATTTACCAAACATTAATTTTTAATCAAAGCAATTTTTCACGAGGAAGTCATTTTCGTAATATTAGATGCACTATTTTATGTTATTTATAAAGTTGTTATTACGTTCGCAATGATCACGCTGCTGGGATCATTGTTCTCTGGTAGAGGGGCGAGATTGATACTACCCCTCTGTCCCATGATGCTTGGTCTCGGGAAACACGAGAACTTCATCCTATTCTCCTCGTCCCACGCATGTCCGAAGCATACTCGCTTTACACCTGAAAGCACACCGAAACGCATATACCGTCAATTTCACTTGCAGTTATCACCGCATGATCGAAGATGCCGCGTTCTAATCTCGCTCGCATTCCTTATTATCATTAATCAAGATAACGCTTATCGCGTACACCGATACGGTTCACCACACTTTATTGCTTCCTTTATTATGAAAACCGTCGCACCGCGGATCTTCGCGCGGGCAACCACAAATATTTGATCCGCCGCCGTTCCATCGGCTGTTCTCCTTCTTACCGGTCTCGCGGTCGCAAACGAGTGCAACTTGTTATGGTATTCTTTCAAAAATACACGCGAGGGACAACCGTTCGGTAATACTTGCGCGAGAGGTCCGCCGAGCACGTGGCACGATCGCCTCAACTCCTGGTCACATGCTCATGCTAATTATGCTTGATATATTCCGCGCTGACGTCACAATGCATTAGCACGTTCTCACGGTGGAGGATATTCTCGTTTCGCGGCGATGAAAAATTTCCGCATCGCCGATCCGATTTCATACGTGACGTTTGAGAAACGCGCGTACGTCACGGCGAGCTTTATTTATTCGTCGCAACAGGTGCCTCCTTTCCACTTGTCAATTTCAAGACTTCTTTGTGTAAGCGAAATTAACGAGCCGTTTTCACGAAGGTTGTACTACGTTACGATCGGTATCGATCGATTACGTTCCGAATGCATTCGGTGAAATACAAGTTTACCCGCTCGGGGGAAATTGAACGCGGCTTGAAACTGAGATTTTATCTGATAAGACGCTTTGATAAAACGAAAGTGGGATACGAAACTGGGTGCAAGGTCGAAGTTCGGATAGACGCCTCGCAGCCTTGTTACAATATTATAGAATGTGATTCATTATTAGCCGCATGAGAAGGATCAACCCTGTCGCTAATTATAGCATGTCAGTTCTACCACCTGTTAGTATACGTAACAATTAATCTGTTTTCTTTTAGTTCATCTAATTCAGAATGAACTCGTATCTGTAAATTCTTGAACTTCACGTTCCATTCTTTGTTACTACAATTTGTAAAAATATAAATCGCCTTGACATAGTTTTCGTGTTCCATTTTGCCGTATCGTGTTAATCAATAAAAGTCACGTGCTGGAATATCATAAGCACACTCTTCAAATCCGTTTGTTCTGCACCGACTTCCTCGTCGTAAATCAAGAATGAGATTATCTCCAAGGATTCGATGACTCGATGAGAGATCGTTGCGCGGAGGAAGACGGCAAGCGAAGCGAAACGAAAGTGATTAGCATCGAAAGTCTGTGAGTTCACGCCGACGAAGATTCTCAACGCGATCCGAATTCAAATCTAATAATGATACAAAATTTTCTGATATAACTGTTTTTATTAACAACAATTAGAACGCAATGATAATGACAGTGTACTGATAAAGCAGTAATCCTGTTGTGTTACGGATTATTTATTAATTAGATTATTTATTAATTGGATTTAAGTATTAAGTTTTCCGTCGTTCATAGTATATACATGTAATTCCAATTATATTAGATTAAGTAACTATTTCTTGTGGCGTCTGTACGTCTCGTTCGCAGTTTGCGAAATGTTTCCTGCGTCGTTAGAAGCCGAGCAATTAAGTCGCTCGATGCCATTCGTCTCTTCCCTTTTGCTTTTTCTTCTGCTGTTTCCTGGTTCTGTATAGATATTTTTTTTTTTTACGTAATCGCGAAGACGTTCCACCGCAATGTCAAGTTTTGCAATTTTTCTTTGCACAATACTCGAAGTGAATTCTGTTTATTAAATTCGCGGAATGAGAAGCACGCGAATTTCGAATGAGATCGAAGTTTAGAAGGAATTGTGGATTAATTTATTGTAGTGCCGTTCCTGTCATGCCGCTGTTTATGGTTTTATTATGTATCATTGACGATAATGTCAATTGGAATTGCAAATAATGATATGGTATCGAGATGATTTAGAAATTGTAATGATCGCTGCTTGACTCATCGCGTTAGCAGATCGTGCCGGCTAATATTGATAGAAATGAGTAAATGATAATTGCTCAGGAAGTGCTAATTGCACTGCATCTCGTATACAAGAAATGCTTTACATATTCACGAGCGTTGTTATTAGTACTCAAGTGCCTTCGCATTCCTGTTTCATTCTGTTATTTTGCATACGCACGGTGTTAATAAAAATTCTCATTTAAATATATATACTGAAGATGCTTAAAAAACTTGTATAAAAGAATTCATCAAATATAAAACGTAGAAGGGAACAAAATGATAATTCATTAATTTATACGATTATTTTTATCCACTTATCTTGTATCGCACAGTGTACTTCACAGTATTGTAATTTTTGGAAGCGGAATGTTTTTCCTGTTCATAAATCTTTGAAACGATCTTCTAGAGGAATTCTTAAATATTCCATTGCAACGATAATACTGGCGAACGGTACGCTGGGTTACAAAACATGTTTCCTTAAATCATACTTGGAATCTCTGTCACAGCTATTCTTAGATAATTAGAGTATTGTTTAAATTAGGTTGTTACATGTGACTAAAAAGTTACAGTACAGANATCATCTTGCCTCGTCACAGCTTTCTTCCACTCGTTCGCTAATTCAGGATTGGAATCCTCGATCGAGGACTTGGTTCCCACTGCTCGAACTTGACATCCATCCATAACTACAATCTTCAAACAACCACTAATTATTAAACTTCATGAGAAATAAAATATAAGAAATAATTTCAATTAGCTATGTCATANCGGAATGTTTTTCCTGTTCATAAATCTTTGAAACGATCTTCTAGAGGAATTCTTAAATATTCCATTGCAACGATAATACTGGCGAACGGTACGCTGGGTTACAAAACATGTTTCCTTAAATCATACTTGGAATCTCTGTCACAGCTATTCTTAGATAATTAGAGTATTGTTTAAATTAGGTTGTTACATGTGACTAAAAAGTTACAGTACAGAAACGCGGATTTTTTTCAACGTACAAAGCTGAAAACTTTACATAAATCGTGTTTAATCATCGGGCTGTATAATCTCACGTGCCTTCGATCACTTTCGAATACGTCAACCGCGATTTTGATTCCGCGCTTATTAAACATAGCCGACGTTTATTTTTACTGTATCAATATTTTCGCACCATCTTGTTTGATTCCTCCTTTAATTTAATTACCCTGTTTACTGTGTCTAATCGTTTTATCGCAAACGAATGTATTATCGCGGAACGATTTTCGTAACGGCTGAATTCCCGAATCGTGTCAGCGAATTTTTGCACTTCGACAAACATCTTATGCACGATTGAACACGGCCCAATTGCACAATGTGACGGGGTTACTTAACAAAATGACCAATATTTGTTTCTCGACGCATTATAGAACAGGAATAAGGAAACGTTATTCCTGTCGATTCTGACGTTTCTTTTTGCAATCGACACGTGACATCGATCTCTGATCGATTAGATTTCGCGATAAAAGATTTCCAAGGTTCACCATTTTTACACATATTATTTAGCTCGTTATCAAATTGATATTTACAGAAAATGGTCAACGAGCATTTTGGATATCGAATGTCGGTGACTCACCTTTCGGGTCGAAAATGGAAGACGTGATTGAAGTATGTTCGAACTCGACGCGGCCGTCCTTGCGACGTTAGTCCGTCGCGCGGTTTTTGCAAAAGTTGCGCGCAAGGTAATTTTCGGAGTGACGGCCGAGCTGCACTCGGCGTGAATTCGCACATAAAACTGATGTCTCAAGTTCGACAAAGACGCAGGAATCTTATCTAGCCGATAACAAAGAGACGCAATGTCAACAGGCAGGTACACTCAGGCCGTGTCTTATCTAACGAGTCTCATTCTCTTTTCATTATTAAGGTCGCTTCTCTCGTCTTGGGTTAACAATAATTCTTCCTGATACTCTAATAAAAGAAACATTCTGAAACCATTTTCTAGACACTTCGAAACCAGTTCTTCAATTTTCCTCGTGTCAGCTATGTCTCTGCGCGGTTTTAAGGAATTTATTTCTCAAAAGGATTTATTGCAAGAGCACGTTTTTCCTCGTTTGATCAAACTGACTTTACGTATCACGCAATTCTATAGTAATTAGAATTCCTCGAATGGATAACTTGAAGCGATAAGATGTACTTGTGGGTAATGAGTTTTTTTCAAATTATCGCGAATGATGTATAAATTTTTTGTTCTACAAATTCCAGAACCAGTTTCCATGATTCATTGGTTAATCTACTGATCTGATTTCGATTTCTTCGTCGATATTGTCGATGAAACAATCCAAAGCAGGGTCGAGGAAAATAAAGGAGAATAATAAATGAATAGGAACAAGTATGATTACCGCAGACGACGAGTGAAGTTGCTAATAAGCAAGATTAATCTTCATTGTTCTATTTTCCGATAGACAACAAAAGTCGCCTCTTTCCCTATTTTCCATTTTCTTATCTTCGAAACGATGTCGTTATCGCGCGGGCCCGTTGCCTTTATCGTCCCCACGTCTATCGAACATTCCATTTTTACCGTTTTTTACTTTCTTTCTTTCGGCTGTACCCTGCACGTTCACGATGAAACAGCTGTTTCCGCGCGAGGCTGTCGATATTTTCCCCTCAGCCCAAATATAAAAACAATCCGTTCTGACGCTCGTCGCGAAGGTAACCCGTGATTCAGGAAAAACTTGTGTCGCCGGTAAAACTTACAATTGCCCGTCCAAGGATCGGCCAGGTGAAGTAATTCGCGCTCCATTTCGTCGGATCGTTACATCACACTCGAGTATGTTAAACGTGACAATGAAGAATTCGCGAGCCACGTGAACGTAAAATGCTCCCAAATCTAATCTCGAAACCTCCCGCGATTCGTTCGCGCGATCGACAGGTAAACAACGATCAACAACAAATCCAATGTTTCTTCGTTCATAAGTCTTAGGAATCTTCCAAGCACTTATTGTTTATCAGAAAATCTACCTATTCTAGATTTGTAACCATCAGAAGTTATCTTAGTTAAATCAAAGATTGCAGTGATTGTATTTATAGAGGAAATCGTATCATATGATAAATGAATAAAACTTTATGTAATAATTTGAATGAAAAATGAGTATTATTTAAACTTGTCAATCTTTTATATTAGAATTTGCTGTAGAAAAATTTAAAGGAGTGTTTTGGGACATAAATCATTGATTAGAATGCCTGAGAATTTTTTTTATCAATTACAATAAAAGATTGTTCCCTGAATTTTAATTACGGATGTCAATTTCTGATGATACTTTATGCACTTTTTTTATGCTCAGTTTTGCTATAAATAAAAATGTAATTCCGCGAAAGAAAATATATCAGCAAGTACAAATTGGGGGGTTTATCTTATGTCTTATTAATGAAGTGGTTGTAGGTACTTACTTCTGGAAGCGTCCGTCGATCCTCTTTGGGGTTCCGTCTCGATATAAAACTGATTTCGTTCACAAAATTGTCGAATAGAAGCAGCACCGCGACACGGTTTCACTTTCGAGATTCATCGTCCGTCACGACCGATTATTCACGATAATTATTAATTAGAAAGGCTCTTTAGCATCCGCTATCAGGAGCAATATAGCTTTCATTTTTTATTCATCACACGTGTATCTTCGGAACGATTAAAATTCACCGATAGAATATTCGATCATTCAATGTCGCGGCTGTCAGTGAATCCAATAATTGTAGGTATTGTCGAGTGGCTGATAATTGTTTGACATGATGCTCGGTGAGAGAATGCGAGTGCGATTGAGGCGAGTGCGATTGAGGCGAGTGCCGATCGAAGAACTCGCGATGAACTTTCGTTCACGGTGTTATCGACAGGCCGCCGGTCTCAATACCACTAGCCTGAAAAACACACGCGCTCGTTTTCTATCGCGAGCGTGACAGTGGGGGTATTGGCGATTATTAACGTTTGGCACCTTATCCGAGGCGCCGATTACACGTACGCGCTGCCACTGGAAATCAGTAGCACGTAGGTACGATCGAAGATAGTTTCCGAACTAGTTACGACAGTGATATAAATCTAAATATCATTTATCAATTATTTCCAGACAAAACCAGAGTTTTACTGGATAGCCGGAGATAGAAGAAGTTTTGATTGACCAATTCTTGTCATCAATTGGTCTTTTTTATACAGTAAGTATTTAGGAAGGTATGTGTATATAAAATACATTTTTATTGTCTGAATCTCATCGAACATATGATATATTTTAGATCGATCAACGATCATTTCAACACATCTTAGAAGTACATACAAAAATAATAAATTTCTATGCTATCTTTATTCATATAAAAAATAAATACTCGTCACGCGCGGTTCAACGTGTAATAAGTGTCATTCTTCTCATCACTGTTTCTTCGTTCAATTTTCTTGGTTGGACCTCAGCATGTTCGCGAAGAAACCGGCTTGTCGTTGACTCAAATCCATCGGTGACCCGTCCTCAACGATTTTACCTTCATGGTAAACGATCACTCGGTCACAGTCGAGTAACGCCGACACTCGATGCTTAAAAGATAAAACAAACGAAGACAGAGTTGATACACCTGTTCTTTCCATTTGAGATAAAGGAATTAGAGATAAAATAACTCTACCGCGATTGCGATCACCGTTCGATTCTCAAACGCAGTTGAAACTGCATTTAGGAGACTCTTTTCCGTGGCTGCGTCGAGCGCGCTGGTCGCTTCGTCCAAAATGACGATGGAGGACTTCCTGAGAATCGCTCGCGCCATGCAAAGCAGCTGCAGTTGTCCCGAAGAGAAGTTCTCGCCCCCCTCTTTCACTTCATAGTCTGTAAAACATCACTTCATTCAAGTGGGATATCTAAGATTTATAATTTGCAGATGATATGATACTATTAAATGTCTCTAACAAAAATATGTGTGATAGATTATTTTTTTATGTATTTCATGGGATGATAAGTTTTATAAAATTGATTGAACTGATTTACTTAGTCCTTCGGGATGCGAGGCAACGATGTCCTTAATCTGCGCCAATTCTAAAGCGTTCCATAATTCCCTGTCTTCGTATTCGGTAAGAGGATCCAAATTTTCTCTAAGGAAAATTACGTTTGATATATTATATCAGACTTTTTTTTAAATAATATATAAAAATCGGTGATTACCTGATGGTACCACTGAACATGATTGCGTCCTGAGGAATCGCCAAGAGACGGGACCGAAGTACTTCCAAAGGAACTCGTCGAACGTCTATACCATCGATTAAAATGCGACCCTGACTGATGTTTAGTAGCTGGAACAGTGCCATCACAGTAGACGACTTGCCGCTTCCGGTTCTTCCACAAATTCCAATCTGTGCATTAGTAAAAAATTAAATAAAGCTAAACTATTTTCTTTTACTTTCCTTACTTTTTGACCCGCTGGAATTCTCAGGGATAAATCTGTGATCACTGGTTTCCCTTGTATGTTATACTTGAGCGAAACGTTATCGAAAATAATCTCGCCTTTGCTGGGCCAATCGTCAAGCAATTTGGAAGCTAGAAGGTGCTCGTAATTCTCTATGGGCGCATGCCTGTAATCTGAGATTCTGGCAGCGCTGCCCAAATACATTTCAGTTTCTGCGGTGAATTTGACCACCCAGTTTAAGTAGATTGGCACGAGGAGAGTGTAACTGATCGCCAAGCCGACCAAAGTCGGCGTCACGCGATTTGGATAAAGTTCTGCAGAGATCAATGCGGCGAACGTTGCAGAACCCACTATCATAGCACCTAAGTAGTCCTACAGAATATTTTACAGTTAATAATAATAAGGCAACAAGATGCAAAAGTCAATTTGAATTAAAAATTGTGGGAACAACCAGAGCGATTCCCAGCCATCGACTGCTGGAATTTAGGAGGAGAAACGCGTTTGTATTGGTGTCTAGATATTTCATAGCTTGGTCCATGAAGCGGTTCTCTTGTTTAGATGCTCTTAGCGTCGCCAATCCAGAGAATGTTTCAGAAAAATGTGTAATAATCGGCCACCTGGTACTAAAAAACAAACAGACCAAGAAAGAAGAAACATTATTAATGAATAAAATAAGAATTAATTAAGGTCTTATACCTGCCGTCTAATTTTTGCAAATGATTGGCACCCCGCCTGTAGAATCTTTGGACGAAGAAATAAGCCACGCACATGGGCACAACGGCGATCAAAAACCATGGCGATATTATTGCGTTCACTATTATCGCCGAGCCGCAAAGCAGAACGAAGAACGTCAGTCTTTGAATCGACAGAGATATTTTCTTTAAAGGAAATTAATAGATAATCGTATGAAAAACTCTCAATTGATATAAAATATATTAGCGAAGTATTAAACCTTGTCAATGACACCGATGTCAGCGCTGAATCTGTTTAAAATTTTCCCAACTGGATTCTGGTCGAAGAAGGACATGGGCACCCTGAGAAGTCTAGAGACAGCTTCTTCGTGTAATTTTCTTCTTGCTCTGGCGCCTGTCCATTGCCCGGTTACGTTACATACCAGAGATGACAATATAAAGGCAAAGGAAAGAGAAACGTAAACTTTGAAGTAGAACACCATCTAAAATATTTCCAAGAAAAATGTAAATGTAAAATCAGGTTTAATTAATGTGTTTGAATACTCGAAATTTACATTTTCCGAATTTTCCTCATTGCTGTTGTCAGTCCATCGACTTAACCAGAGATCGATGTATACTCGAAGAATCTGACAAAAGTTAGCTACTCCTATGTAAATCATACTTGGGATCCAGCCTCCGGCTTTCACGTAATCGCAAAGAATCATTTTAGTAACTAATCCGCTATCATCTTCGTACTGAGATTCCTGTTCCTTTTCGACGTGGTTTCCTAGAATATTTGACCTTCCATTGGTTTCAGTTGATTGATTTATTTCCGTAGATTCTCTCGATAGCAATCGTCTAGCGGGTAAATGATCATCGTCCTGATCTTGACTGTTTCTGGTAAATCGAACTTAGGTTTAAAAAAATATTGTAATTCATTTTTATATATTTTATTAATGAAAATGTGATAACTGTTTCTTTACTTTATGAAGCTGTAGTGCAAGTGCCTGTTAGAATTAGCCGGTATTAGACTCCTCAGAACATTTTTATCTCTATTTGGCGGCACTTCATTAGGATGCGTGCTAATTATTCTGTAATAAATCAAAATGTGTTTAAAATACCGTAATCTATTTCATATTTAAAATATTTTACCAACCCTCCAGAAAATATTTGTCTAAAGACGTTCCTCTGCCCATTGTCAAAAGTATTATTCCTTTTCCTATAAAAAGAGTTGAACTTACATTTTATTACAAGATTCATATAGTTTTGTTCACTATACCTGGGAGCGTCGTATCCGCTCTCAAGAATAGTTGGCGTGCTGTTCTGACGCAGAACAGGCGGTGGCTGTCTCTGAGGTTGGAGACTCGACGACCTGACAGCGTTTCGATGGAACTTCATTCTCTTTTTAGCGACGTTCCACTCTTCCGTGAGCACTGGCAGGTCTGTCAAATCGTGCGCCAAGTATCTCGATCCGTGAAGAGTGGTTCTTCGCATTCTTAATGGCACGAAGCCTGGAGGACTCTATTAAAAATTCCTTCAGATCAATTTCTTGTTAAAAGATCATATATAAAAAATATTCTACGTCATATATCTACTCATTAGGTGTAAGACTACAATTTTTAAAAATATTGTTTAGACATCTAATGCCTGATAAAATTTCTCATTTAATTTCCTGGCAAAATTAGATGAAATTCAATGATAATTCACCACATGAGCGTCTTGATCCGTGATCCACGATCCATCGTCAGGCTGTTTGTTCTTCGCATTAATACCAATCCTAGACACAAGCCTGAGCAGCGACCACCTGTCTTTCGCAGTCCTGTGAACACAATTCCGTTCATCTTGCCTCGTCACAGCTTTCTTCCACTCGTTCGCTAATTCAGGATTGGAATCCTCGATCGCGGACTTGGTTCCCACTGCTCGAACTTGACATCCATCCATAACTACAATCTTCAAACAACCACTAATTATTAGACTTCATGAGAAATAAAATATAAGAAATAATTTCAATTAGCTATGTCATACTTGATGAGCAATGGATAGCAGTTCCAGTCTATGAGTGACCATGATCACGGTGCGTCCACTTCTGAGTAACAATTTTCTGATTGCTTGATCGAAAATTTGGTGCCCGACCTGATGATCCAAAGCGGACAATGGATCATCCTGGAAATTTTAACATTTCATTTATATTTTATTGTTCATTACTCAGATTTCTTATCGACAACGAAAAGTGATTGGCGGACCATTATTACTACATCTGCGTTGCTATAAATCGCCCTGGCGACAGTCACTCTCTGTTTCTGGCCACCGCTTAAGTTGATCCCCTTCTCACCGATCCTAGTGAAATCGTGACCTGGAAGAATGTCCACGTCTGGCTGCAGTGCACAAGCCCTCAAGACGTTCCTGTATCGCTTCAATTTGTACGGCGATCCGAACAGAATATTTTCACGCAACGTCGTATTTTGCAGCCAGGGTTTCTGAGCTACGTACGCGACTTTCGTACCTCTGTACATAATTTGTTTATTAAACATTATACAAAATATTTTATAAATAAAAAGAATTTGTGACGAACTTAGCCCATTCGATGCGCCCAGTCGTTCTCTGAATTTCGCCTAACATTCCTAATAATAAGGAAGTCTTGCCACTTCCTGTTTTTCCAACAATTAAAGTCAGCTGACCTTCGAATCAGAAAACATGCAAAAAAAAGTATAATATAAAAATATAATAATATGTCGATAAAATAAATGTATAATAGAGAAGAAACATGAAACTGTTTTTTGTACATGTATGAATTACCACGTGGGAAGGTGAGATTAGCGATGGACAACAGACTCTCGTGCGTGCCCCAAGAAAATCCGCAGGATTTCATTTTTAACACGGGAACCTCGGAGTCCTTTTCGAAAACCGTATCCATAGAAGAGTTTATATCTAATTTGTAATCTGTCAGACAACAAGATTGCCTTTCTTCTTCGTCTTCTTTGATATTGTCCAACGAACTAAAAGTGGGAGTATTGTGTGTTTTCGTCGTTTCCACCTTGAATTAAATCCGTAATCTAACGATCTGAGCTAAAAATTACTAATTATCGATACCTACAGTACTTTCATTAACGGAGTCGATTTCCGATCGTGTACTCCCGTTGGTACTTAAGTTTTTATCTAGATTCGGCAAGACGTTATCCGTTTCCGGGAGTTTAAGGAATTTCTCCAATCTGCTCGTAGATATCTACGCGAAACAATACACATTCAGAATACTTATTAAATAAACGGGAATGGAAACTCGATGGTGTTTACCATGGCGTTTATGATGATTGGTACCATTACTGGGAAAATGAGCAGAGGCACTGTGAGCTGTGAAAACAAGGCCAAGCTCGCGAAGACGCTTCCTGCCTCGAGATTTCGATCTTCCAACCAAAAGTAAGCGCCGAAGGTAAATAGTGTCATCAGCACCGAAGAGGCGTGAACCAAAAAGTCTAATTACAAGGAATTAGAATTTTGACAAACGATCTTAAATAGATTAGATGAAATTAGTAACTATAACTCACTAATAAAGGTCCAGTAGAAAGAATCTTTGTTTAGTGTTTTCAACTCATTCTCCCTCGTTCCCTTTATTTTCCTTTCGAAAATATCTTCCCAAGCTCTAAGTTTTACTAGCCTCATCCCTTGAAAAATCTCGTTGACTAAACGCAGTCTGGCATCGCTGTTTTTCTAAGAACACCGTTACTATTAATAAATAATCATGATCATCGGGTAAAAGCGAAGTTGTTGCACGTACAGTGACTAATTTTGAATTCTCTGACATTTTTTTCCCAAGTACCAGTTGAAGTGGCGTTACTATAAATACGCAACATAGTGCGCCGATAATGGCACTGATCCCAAGTTTCGTGTAGAGAAGGATAACGATTGCAGTAATCTATCAATAATTAACGATTGAGAAATTAAACAATTTTTTATTTGGAGATTTGAGGGAAACTGAAGAATCTCTGTGAGCCTACTTTCAATGGTATTGCCCAAGTGTAATGGCCGATCCAGAAGAAGCTCATCACGTTGTAAACGTCCTCTGATATCAAATTAGTCAAGGTCCCGATATCTGCAGACTCCTGACATTTACTTCTTTCCTTGTACGGCGGATTCTCTTCTTCTACGATGCTCCACGAGCATAGACGTAGAGCTTTATCGTACAGGAGCGCCTGGAATTTTTAAACCACGCTGGTACTCGATGGGCTACGCATTTCGGGGTTTCAAGTGTGCGCTGGTACCTGAAGCGCGGTCTTCAACCGAATTCCCTCGACACAGAGGACGTGAGTGGAAGCCTGGCTCAAAGTGCTTTGCAACAACGCGAAGAAGAACATCAACAAGCCCAGGAAGTAGCCGTTTTGCAGGATTTCAGAAAATGTCATAACATTCTGGAGCAATTATTAAATTGTTTTCTTTTTCAATGCTTCGAAATTAAATCTTGATTTTTATTATTGAGAAGAACGGAAAACGATACCATAGAAATTCGATGATTGATCGTCGCATTTTGCGAGGCAGAAACATAGTCCAGAATTTGTGAAATGCACATCGGACCCACGAGAGTTGTGGCATCCCCTAGCAGCTTCATGACACCCCCAACGGCAAAGGGATACCAAATTCTCCTCCAAAAACATTGCCAAAGCGACAGGTTGTTGGTTCTCTCCTGCAAGGACTGGCTATAAAAATTTTCCGAATTCATTTCATTTTCAAAATTCTTCGAATACCCTATAATGGTCGTAAATTTTTCGGAATTTCTCAAGCTGTTTCCTGGCTGTCTCTTCTTCCGGAAGCTGGCCAAGGTCCTGGTTATCTATGAGACTCTTGTATCCTTTGGAGAGCAACCCGATCATCCAGTGGAAAGTGATCCTTTCTAAAAACGAGGCCTCCTCGTGTTTGTACGCTCTTCTCTCTTGTTTTCGTTTCACCAAACGCTTTCGCCTTTTCTTCGTCTATACATGGTAAAAATCCACAGTTTCGTCGATAATTAGCTTATTTATGTGCTCGCTTAATTTCACTGGGTCAAGGAGGCTTGAAATACATTTAGAACAGACTTGGGATTCCTTCTTATCTATGTATAACGGTACCCCACTTATGGCTTAAACGAGCTGCTGGTAACTAGAATTAGAATCATATATAATGTATACTTTTNGCCTGTCCATTGCCCGGTTACGTTACATACCAGAGATGACAATATAAAGGCAAAGGAAAGAGAAACGTAAACTTTGAAGTAGAACACCATCTAAAATATTTCCAAGAAAAATGTAAATGTAAAATCAGGTTTAATTAATGTGTTTGAATACTCGAAATTTACATTTTCCGAATTTTCCTCATTGCTGTTGTCAGTCCATCGACTTAACCAGAGATCGATGTATACTCGAAGAATCTGACAAAAGTTAGCTACTCCTATGTAAATCATACTTGGGATCCAGCCTCCGGCTTTCACGTAATCGCAAAGAATCATTTTAGTAACTAATCCGCTATCATCTTCGTACTGAGATTCCTGTTCCTTTTCGACGTGGTTTCCTAGAATATTTGACCTTCCATTGGTTTCAGTTGATTGATTTATTTCCGTAGATTCTCTCGATAGCAATCGTCTAGCGGGTAAATGATCATCGTCCTGATCTTGACTGTTTCTGGTAAATCGAACTTAGGTTTAAAAAAATATTGTAATTCATTTTTATATATTTTATTAATGAAAATGTGATAACTGTTTCTTTACTTTATGAAGCTGTAGTGCAAGTGCCTGTTAGAATTAGCCGGTATTAGACTCCTCAGAACATTTTTATCTCTATTTGGCGGCACTTCATTAGGATGCGTGCTAATTATTCTGTAATAAATCAAAATGTGTTTAAAATACCGTAATCTATTTCATATTTAAAATATTTTACCAACCCTCCAGAAAATATTTGTCTAAAGACGTTCCTCTGCCCATTGTCAAAAGTATTATTCCTTTTCCTATAAAAAGAGTTGAACTTACATTTTATTACAAGATTCATATAGTTTTGTTCACTATACCTGGGAGCGTCGTATCCGCTCTCAAGAATAGTTGGCGTGCTGTTCTGACGCAGAACAGGCGGTGGCTGTCTCTGAGGTTGGAGACTCGACGACCTGACAGCGTTTCGATGGAACTTCATTCTCTTTTTAGCGACGTTCCACTCTTC
>SMSR01015921.1:318090-342339 GCA_019453355.1 Ceratina japonica | reverse complement strand
GTTCCACGGAAAAATGTAACTAAGCTTAGGGAAGTGCTATTGATTTTTCACGGAAATCGTGGGGTCTGATCTTACTTAGGTTTGTTAAGATTCTTTGAACAACGATGCAGACCAGAAAACGATGTCTGCACGCACTTTAAGTGTACTCGCGAGCACCCCGACCACGTGCCATAAATTATTCCGGTAATTAATTCTGATCTTCTGGCGATCCGTTTAGTCCCTGTTTCTTGTTACTCCGGTAGCCGCATAACGGGAACTTTGATCTTTTCGTTTGCGAACGTCTTGCATTTTCGCATTAACTTGCTTTTTACTAAATCATTTTTTCGTTGAAAGTAGTAAATTAAACAAATGATGAGCTTTGTGTGATCTTCGAAGGTATTAGTTTAATGCACGTTTAACGCGAAAAACATCAACAAGAAGTTTTGCAGGATTTCAGAAAATGTCATAACATTCTAAAGCAATTATTAAATTGTTTTCTTTTTCGATGCTTTGGAATTAAATTTTGATTTTTATTATTGAGAAGAACGAAAAGTAATACCATAGAAATCCGATGATTGATGATCGCATTTTGCGAGGCAGATACATAGTCCAGAATTTGTGAAATGATTTTTTTCGTTGGAAGTAGTAAATTAAACAAATGATGAGGTTTGTGTAATTTTCGAAGGTATTAGTTTAATATTCTCAAAACAGAATTCTTAGTAGCCCGATAATAAATCTTACTAAGAACCATTTTTCAGATTGTGTATTTTCGATTTGAGGTACAGGGAAAATGGGAGTGACGAGCGTCTATTCCCTACGTTTTATGTTTCCCGGAACGGGATCACGAAAACTTGTTTGGCATCGGTAAATAATTCGTAGAGTTCTCGAGAAACCGATTGTTCTCTTCTCGCCCGACTCGTACGTAATAGTCAACCAGTCTATTTAAAAAGTAATAAATAGTTCCTCTTAAGGCCGATTAAACAGAGACAAAGAAATTTAGCTCTACAAACCTTTGCCGCGTTAATTGAGACAATTTGTTTAAGTAGAACGTGGTCCCTCCTGAATCATGGGGCTTCCCAAACGTGGAACTGTTCGCTTAATGAATTGAAAGTTGCCTCAATTGGTGCTAGCCAAGCCTAAATGCCTACTAAACATTCGGAGCACGTTTTCCCGAAACAAATTTTCCTCAACTCAATTCTTCGAACAGCGCAATTTTATGTTTGCCAATATCCGTTTCAAGAACACAAAAAAAAACCGAAATGGCAATTACATTGGAAAGTTGCTCGGAATTTTTCCTTCGCATAATTACCGCTATCGATCAACGTTCATTTTGTTATCTTAATCCCATGAATTACCATCTCTTAAACGTGAAATTGAAATCTCGGTTTCGTTTTTCCTCGGAACGTACTTTTGTTTGCTGAATCTGTACTTGAGTACGGCGATTAAAGAAACGAGGATGGCGGTTATGGAAACGCAAATGTTGACGAGCTCCACGAGGCACTCCTCGGTGGGATCGCTCTCTCGGAACCGAACGTGCGTGCCGTTTTCCGTTTTCCAGGACCATATCACCCGTCGCGGGGACGGCAGGACCCGGAGAAATTTATAATTCTTGCAGAATTCCATTTTAACTCCGCTCAGGAAAATATCTTCCATTCCCGAGCGTCATCGCAACCTGCAAATCGATTCTATATACTTTTTCTGTTAAATTTTCATTTTATACGTAAGCACCGAGTTTGCGTAATTTTGTATGTTGTTTTACTGCCGGATTCGACTCTGGCCCGTCCTTCTATTTCCGTATTCCTCTAAGAAAGCATCGTATCTCTACTGGACGCTTTTACATAAGTATCATCAGTTTATTTTGCTCGCGGATATAGTCGCGCTTTATACGCATTGTTCAATGCATAAAAACAGAATTTCGCAAGGAGGCACGTATTCAATTCTCGCCCGTGACATAACGATAGAAAACGATTTCAGGCTCCGGTTCAACGGGTACCAGTGATCCGATAGTTTCCTGCTTTTTTTGGCAGGACACTTTATGCCTGTACGAAAATATCTCACGCTCGGATAACTCTCCCGATGCGTTTGATAAAAAAGTGCGTTCCCGCGTAAACTCGTATTTCCAGCTATCGTGCTCTTTTTTCAGAAAATAAATGCGCGCTCGACGAATCAAAGTTATCGTTTTCATCCAACCAGAAATAGATTTTTTCTGTTTAAACACGGCGAAACAGATTCCAAAACGAATTCATTTCGATAATACGAAATTTAGTTAAAAAATTCATTTGCAAGAACATATTTTTGGAATATTGTTTATCGTACCTCTTAACGTAAAACAAAATCGAATCGAATCGCGTTGACCTCACGCGAAAGAGCTGCCGCCGCTTTAATGGTGCGAGTTAACACTTAATGTTCTCGTGCAAGGATAGACTCGTAAAATGAATCCATTAGGCCGGATGTCTCGATACTTGCATGACCAAACATAAGAATAAGTGAGTAAGTACTCGATCGATTCGACGACGGTGAAACTCAACTGCTTCATTTGTTCGGCTTGCTAATTGCAGAAAAAGACGTTGAAGCAGACACGGAAACGTTCTTATCGTTCGTCGAGTAGACGATTAATTGAAATTCACGGACGGCCAGTCGGCTAAGTAATCCTCGAAGGCAAAGAAACAACACTTACGTGTCCCCCAGCCGGAATTTGTTCACCGCGGCTCGTTACCATAATTTATACGCCGACTCCGCTGCTGCACCGCGATTCTGTTATGTCACTGTTGCACCGATATGATTTACGCGTTCCGTTTACGAGACCGTTTCTGAATTCGCGCGCCTTTCAATTGCAACGTTCGTCAATGATGGATTTTATAAAGAAGCTCTCTTCGTGGTCCAACTTTCTAAACTGCTCACGTGTTTACAAATTGGTATTCCGTCGCGTCCGACGAGTTCACACGTCATCCCACGAATCGCTCTTGTTGTTCTTTAAGACAAGAAGCTCGTGTATTGTGCCAACAGCAAGTTCCATCCTTCATTCACCGGATTTTTATTTTTTAATTATTAATGATATTATAGGTCCTTGAATATTTATCAGATTTGAATATTTGTAGTGCGTTGCACTTACTGATACATGAAAGTTGACGTTATGTGAATATTGAATAAAATTGCAAGTTTATGTGACTGAATAAAATTTCTGTCATGATCTATAGTAGTTTCATTTATGAAAATTAATTTCTGTCGACTTTAATCGCGATGCAGAAACTCGATTTAAAGGTGGCAGCAAAGCGAAAGTGCATTCGCAACAAAAATTCAATTTTCTCGCATTAGTAAGATCAAAGGTTGTTACAAAAGTGAAAATAGAGGTGCACTCTCTCGTATTTTTTGGTCTCCCAAATTTGGAGGTAAGTGAACTGATTAATTATGAATTTACCAAAAAAGAATGCAGAGGACCTTGACAGAGTCGGGGAGGGAAAAGACTCAAAGGGTGAGTTAGGGATGCACTCCAAACGCGAGGAGCGTGCATCTAAATTTCGGAGGGCGTAGGGAACCACTTGTCGGCTTCGGAATTAGTATTCTTGGTCACGCACGTGCGCGTAGGTCGCGCGGACAGACGAGAGCACGCGTGCTTTCTGTTCGACGATCCGCGGCTTACTAAACAGATATATATTCGAGCGAGTCGATCCGAACACGAACAGAGGCGAAATGGTAATCCCATGTGCGCGATGAGTCACCGGTGAAAAAAAAGAAAAGATCCCGGGTACCGGCTATGTTGCTGCTGGCAGAGACTGTTCGTTCAC
Source organism: Ceratina japonica (assembly GCA_019453355.1). NCBI lineage: Eukaryota > Metazoa > Arthropoda > Insecta > Hymenoptera > Apidae > Ceratina > Ceratina japonica. Next base: position 338,575 of record SMSR01015921.1, on the reverse strand, counting down.
CGGAAACGCGGGCCCGTCCTAGAAAACCAAATTCCTGCTCCGACCCGACTTATCTCTTGGCTGCCGATCTGTTTTTCGATCGCGGACCAGAAAAGAATTTAGCCGCGTTACCGAGAACCAAGATAGTGCGAATTCGATGAGATGAGTTCCATTTCTGGACTCGTTATCGCAGATTTTGTAATTATTTGACTTCAGATAAGCCGAAATTTATTCCATCTCCAGACGATTCTTTCAAATGAAAATTTCTTAATTTTAAGGATGGTGGTGAGCGATGAAAAAAAGACGTTGATTTATTTGAAAAATATTTAATAATAAACATTGACAATATACAGAGAAAATACGCCATAAGAAGTCGCTATGGGAGTAATAAGAACCTAACAACTGGTCCAGACTTACAAAATATCATCAAATCAGACAATGATAAAGGTGTTTCCGTACGACACCCCGTGTTACTCCTATCGTTATTTTTGCAACTAAAGTTTTTCGAGTTGATCGTATCCCTTGTTCACTCTCGAATTATACGTCCAATACGTTCTTACTGTTGCGGATGTTTGTGCACGGTTAACGCTCGAACATCCTGCGTTTTCGCGGCGTGAAATCGTTCACGTCTGCTGTCAGCATATTATATTTCATATTTTTGTTTGTTTCGTTTTATTCTGAGGGGGATTCGCAGCCGGAAACCGATTTGCACGCGCGTCTCCCGTTGCGAATCCGTCTTACATTTGCGAGAGAGAAGCGAAAAACAGGTGGCATTTAATAGCTGTTTACGATGTCCTCCCTTCTGCATTCTCAATTCTTTTAGCTGTTTTTCTTTTTTGTTGTTGAACCGTTTGACCCTTCCTCAGCGAATAGGGCGGTCGCATTTCCCAAAGAGAGACGCTTCTCGCTACAATTTCGCCGGGTCCGACCAAGGGTCCAAGAAAAAAAGGGAAAAGAAATACGCTATCATCGCAAACGCTATCGTCATTCGGCATACAATACACGGACACATACTCAATGTCACTCTCGTCGCTCTAAGAAGATTAAACTTATTATCGTAGTAACGTTCTAATGTCATGGAACATCCCTTACTTGTTAAATTGTTTTCTCGCTTGTCCACTCTTTACCCTCGCTTTCGATAATTCGAAAAAAGAAGACGACCACGCTCCCGCGCCCGGAACCGTCGCGGCGTCGTACGCCCGCCCGTGTGTCATGTCTCTCTTTTTCAAGAACGTTATCCAACCGGGAGTGTGCGTCTCGGCGCGCGACGATCCGCGAGGATCCCGGGGCGGGATCGGGTGGTCACCGAACGCCGCCTAGTACGCTAGGATATGTTGCTCAATAGATGTGTCGTTTAATTTTTACGTAAGTCATACAGTCATCTAGATTCACTTTTTTTTTTTTCTTTAAAAATCCCGTTTACGGTGTACTGCGTTTAATAATTAATTAGATTAGAATCATATATTTAATTTTACTTTATGTATAACGTTACGGTGCGTATCGATCGTACTTGGATTATTTTACAATGCGATTACTTCGAGAACGTACGCGGCTGGTTAACGGAAACGACGTGTAAAAGGTGTGAGACTCGAGATTTCCGTCCAGGCTGATCGACGATTCGTAAAGAGAAGATTCCATCCGAGTGGTTCAGTGGTTTCGGTTAGTTCTAGAAGTACGAAGAAGACTAGTATCTGAACGAGTTCTCGGTTCTGCTAACAGTAACTTTCAGAAACAGATACTACTCTAATCTATCGTTTATGTTTCTGTCTACGTCTAATGACGACTCTAATCGTTTGCATTTAAGTTAGATATTATAGTGTACCTAATACGGCGTAGACTTAGATCGTAAAACAATTCTGCGTTAACTATTTATACAATCCATTTGAAATTTCCGTCGAAACCGATTATCATTTTAAAAATAGTGTCGTTATCGCTTTTGTAATACTGATTTTAATCTAATTGATTTAACGGAGGTAACCTGCGCCTTAGAGCCGACTCGATACCGCTGTTGAAGTCGAGTTTCGTTTTACTGCTCTCCGTCGAAACCATAAGGACTCTTTTACGTGACTGTATACAATAACTAGAATCTTGTCACAAAAATAATTTGTATTGATTTGTACGCGTCGCAAGGGAAGATTCTCTGCTCTAAAGATAGAGAACGAAATTCTGCGATGAACAATCGTGCGATCAGACCTGGACGCGTCCCGCCGGTTCCGCGGCGTCCCAAGTAAATATGATTATCGCGAAACAGCCTTCCGCAAAAATAACGAGAAAGGGATCACAGTGTAAAAGAAGTAAAAGAGAGCCCGGTGACGCCTGTCGCCGTGAATCCATCGGGAATTCGTGTACGATAGGCCTCTACGCGATCGGGGAACGATAAAAAGATTTCGGAAAATAAAGGGAATATATCAAACAGTTGGAGGCTTTCGAGGGGGAGTTGTGCACTCGTGACGTGAAGAAAGAACGCGAAGACGAATGGGCCTCGCCTAGAATTTGAGCTCGACTTACGCTAGCCACTAGTTTGTAATAGCCTACCGATAAAGGTATCGATTACGAATAAGTATAAATTGTAATTACAGTGTACAATATACAGGCATTTAGATCTTTTTCTCCTTGCGACCCCGTCCTTCCTCGCTCCTTTCTTCCTCCGTGAACGAACACGATCGAAATGCCTTCCTAATATCAATGCCGTCGAGTCCCCAAGTCCCCCTGCGTTAATCTCATGAATCTCACGTGTAAGAAAAAGTGTGTGTTCGTTCAAGGAGAAGATCGCGAAGGACCCAGGGCCGAAGAAGAGGGCTCGCCTTTAACGGAGAACAGTTTTCTCTCTTTCACGCCCGACCCTTGTACATCGGTAGCATTCTCCTGCTCCCTTTCTCATTCTATTATAGTTTCCTCTTTAAAATCTACGTTCGTTTAATTTAAACGTTACAAGAATCAAATGAGTATCTTCTGAGTTGATCAGTTTAGCTTCCTAAAACGGGCGAATCCCGTGGATTACTCCATTTGTGCTCGACGAAATCGATCGCGAGGGTCGATTCTTAACCGTTAGTTATTTACATGTACTGGCGCTTGCACACGCAAAATCAAGAGAAATCAGAACATCTTATCTTTTCTCGCTCTTATGGGGGTCGACGCAGTTCACGGGTAAACGAACCGGTCGCCCCACGATATCTAGAGTCTAGGTCATCTATCCTAACGATAGAGTTAGAGTTTAAAATGTAATCGACGGCCGGCACCTAGCCCGGCTGTCTCTATCTACGTTGAAAAAAAAAAGAAAAACAAAAGAAGATAGAAGATGTAGAAGAAAAAGGAAAAGATCATCTTTGTCATATTTGGCTATTTCACATGACTCTTTGTGTCAAGCTATTTTTGTTCTTTCGTCGCGTTGTCGCGTCAACCGCGTTTCGCTTTTTGTTTAACGATCAATTTGTTACTTTTCTCATCACCTTACTATTATTTTCGGCCTTTCACTCGCAGGTTCATTCACTCGTCGCCACTCTCGCTTTTCCTTTCATTTACGCTCCAAGTTGAGTCACGACTTACCTATATTTATATGTATATATTTATATGTATATATTTATTTTTACGATAAATCTTCGCTTAACTAGAACCTCTCCTTTCTTTCTTTTTTCTTCTTAAAATCAGGGATTATCACTCACTCGGCTCAATGTGCGTACCATTTCCCTTTCGCATAATTCATATCATACCTCTTACTCCGAGGGATACTCTGGTTATGTGTGTCTGTGTCTGCGTGTGAACCCCCTCCTTTATCTCACATACCCCTACGACCGTTTTTTTTATAATGAACAGAAATTTCCGTTGGCCGATTTTTCGCAAGGAGAAATTGCGATTCGGCGATCGAGAACGCTATGAGGAATCGAGGAACTTCAAACTTGAACCAACTCGTTGCTTCAAACAAAGATTAACATACTTCTCGGTGGATGAGANTTCCTTTATCTCACATGCCCCTACGACCGTTTTTTTTTATAATGAACAGAAATTTCCGTTGGCCGATTTTTCGCAAGGAGAAATTGTGATTCGGCGATCGAGAACGCTATGAGGAATCGAGGAACTTCAAACTTGAACCAACTCGTTGCTTCAAACAAAGATTAACATACTTCTCGGTGGATGAGAGTTTAATCATTAATTGATTCACTAATTCTATTAATGATAAAAGGAACTTGAAAATGAAAAGTATATATTGAAAACGGGTTCTTCCGGCGATACGTTCAGAATTCAGAGGATCAGTCTATTAATATCAGCGTTCTCGACCACACGAGTCAAATTTCGTAACAACTGATTCGAGTCTTATTCATAGCGCTAGACGAAAATCGTTTATTAATCCGCAAGCGATGTTTAGATGATCCGAGGAATTGGAATGACGCACTGCTACTGGGTAATCGTTATTCTATTGATATTCTGGCCTTGGACTTTCCTGCCTGCGTAGAATAATAATTTTACATCGCTGTAACTCGTGAAAGACACATTGTTCGATAATGCTGCTATTCAGAAGTTTGAAAAGTTAAAGAAGCATTCTAAATTATTAATAATAGTAATAAACCGCGAGCTAAAATTATTCCAACTCCTCCGAGAGACGTCTAAAAAAGAGAGCTTGAAAGAAACCTCGACCGACTAGCTCCGTCTACCTAAAGCTTTTATTTTTACGAAAACGCGTTTCCACCTTCACCGGAGCGTCGGCGAAGTTTTGAGTATTTAGGAAAGCTGCGTTACCACTGCCATAATCTCGATTAGGAACCGGTAAAATGATTTGACTAGATCCTGTTACCCAGAATCTTTCGGTGGTTGACCAATTCGGGTTCATCCGTTTCCGTTCTCCGCCTCAAGTGTTCGTATTCTACCCTCTAACGTCCGCGAATTTACGCACACGCGAGTGCAACATAGACACACACATATTTGGCATAGAACCTTATCAGTCACGCGTAACTGTCCTATCAATTTCTGTCCTGTTTCCCTCTCGGTTAGCTACCTAAAAAGGATACCGCGTGTACCTTCTTGAATCGCGGATCGCTGTGTGTCGCCGGAAGTCGCGTTTACCTCGTCGACACAAAGGAAGAGTTCCTTTCCGGCAGCCATTTGTGAGAGTTCTCTGCATTCTCGTTCACCGTGCGCCTTTCATGGCAATTCATATATTTTCAATACGAAATAATGTTTTAAAATCGTGGAAAGAATAAATGAAGCGAGCTGAATCCTGTTGGCTCTCGCGTCGTCCACGATAACTCGAAGAAGAAAATGAGAAAATGAGTCATTTGTTACGTGAATTAATAACATGTACGCAATTAAAATATCCCCACGATGAAACCTTCCGGTTCCGCGTGTTCTAAAAGTTTCCGCGATTATTAATAGAAACGTGCACGAGCAACGAATTGTATGATTACAATTGAGTTCTAGAAAGATCAATTATTCTATATCTATCTACTTATATTATATATATGTATATACATACGTATATATACACGTACACCGGCTGTAAATTCGATACGCACCCCCCCGAAAGTTATTAACCAAGTTTGGAATGGCTGCCGGGTCCGAACTCGAACCCGAGACGAACGGACTGTTTCTACGACGCGATGCCCATGCTCGGGATTTCGATAACTTTGAAACAGAATTTTAAACAGCTTCGAACGAATCAGCCTGACCTAACGTTACCCAATTTTAATGTGAAAACTGCCAACATTTCTCGTTTTAAAGTTAGCAGAGGTGTTACGAACTCACGACTTTCCTGTGAAGAGTATTCTTATGAGATACTACTCGTTTCGAGACAATTTGTAATTTGTTGCAAAAATGGCAAGCTTCGAATATCTATAATTTCTACTCTTTCTTTTGTAGAGGTAGGAGTATTTAAAACATTAAAGTGGTAGACCTAGCGTCGATCTCGTCTCTTTTTTCTTCAAAGCGACCGACTCGGTGAATGTTTAACGCGTTGCCAACTCAATTTCAATCGATTCTTTGTCCGCTCTTTGCCCGTTAATTCGGTTTGCCAATTTTCTTGTCCACCGTCCTTCTGTCTATTTTCCCGACCGATTATCGATCGGAGGTCCGAAAGTTTGACGACGGTTCGGGGAACGGTCCGGTTCTGCATCCGTTCGACCGTTTGCAGCCCCAATCGAGAAGAGCCATCTCAGACTTGAAGCACGTTTTGAATCTAATTCCGATTCAAACCGTTCTACTACCGTTTCTTTCTCTGACCTTTGATCTCTTTCCCTACCGGTTACTCTTCCTCGTGACAATCGGCCAAGTTGATTCTGTCTCATTTCTTGGTTCGAGGACTGTTTCGTTTTTGCGGTGGTCGTTTGAACAATGCTTCTCGAGGTCGTTCCTTTCGTGTCGTTTTATTAGCGTCGAAGAATCTAGGCATCGCTTCGTGGGGTGGATGGATCGTGATCGATGGCGGATGACGAGATGATTGATTGTGTGTCGATTTTTCTTTCGATCTGGTCATGTTCAACTGAGTATAACGGTGTACTTTTAATTTCATTTTGGAAGGCTCGCGCTTAGAATACTCCTCGTATCCTTTAGTACGGCGTGAACCTGTTGTAACCGCTCCTGTACACTGTCGCCTGTAAATAAATTTGGTCCCTCTATTAGTCATGTTCAATATTGTAAATTTTGTTTTCAGAAATTCTTTTATCAGCCTCTAATTAATTTAGGACTGTCGTGCAGCCATAATAAATAATTTCATTTATTCAAGCTCTGTGGCGATGCGAAAACTTTAAAATTTGAATCTGGAAATGTGATATTAAGAAGAGGAATAAAAGTTACCCCGTATCCGGCTACTGGTCCAATGCCGTGTCCAATGTAGGGATCGGCATATTCACGTCCGTAACTGAAATATCATCGTATATACAAATTACACATTGATCGTCGTTGATTGCATCGAATCGATGCACGTTAAGGAACGAGAATAATGGAAGCAAAGAAAAGGGATACAAACTCCAGGTTTTAAAGGTTTTCGGTATCAGGGCTATCAGGTTTTTTAGGAGAGACATCAGGTCGTTCGGTATTTCTTCGACTCCTAAGAGCTCGACCGCGACGACGAGGTATTCTGCAAGGTACGGACTTCTCGGTGAATAATGGTACAATTAATTATGACACGATTATTTATAATTAATCTTTTGCAATAGATAATCAAGTTTTCTTCCATTTCTATCTTTAATTTTATGATCTTACAATCGTTATACACGGTATCCCACGAAACACAGCAGTTCCTCATTACCCAAATTATGGAAAATAAACAACAGTCTTTGAAGAAATGAGACAAATTTGCTTCTGTGCTTCGTGGGACCTCCAAAATTTATAATACAATATTTTATTAACGAACTCGAGCATGATTAAAAGAGAAAGACATATTCGCGAAGGTATCACGCAGCTGACGGAGAGATGCGTGAGGAAAGGCGAAAGACGATGGTAGAAAGAGAGCCCGAGGGATGTAAGGCCTCGAAGGGAGTAAGGTGGTGGTGGATGTTCGCTTACCCCGCGACTGCGGCATATCCTGCGACCGGTTGTGCCGCAGCTGCAGCTGCGCTGTATGCGCGCGCAGCTACCGCCGTGTAGGTCGCTGCAGCTGCGTAGGTGGCCTGCTGCGCGGTCGAGAGGGGCGTCTTCAGCAACGGTGACGCTGCGGCCGCTGCTGCCGCGGCCTGAAACAGGAACCATGACCCGCCATGCAAGGCTCAAGCAAGCTCCAAGACAGACCAGAGACAGGGGGTGTCCTACCGGAGAAACGGTACTAACGCGTCCTCTTTACCCCACGACGCTCGCAAACCCACCCCTTGCACGCTTTCCAAATATTGGAACAATAACAGGGTTGGGACTGGAGCCTATATGATGGGAACTATTTTGTTTCAGGGAAGTGCCGGGGTTAGAGATGTAATTACAATGATAGAACCATGTTTGGTCCTTCGGAGGAATCGTCCTATTTCGTTTTTATGACAAAAGGACATGAACACTGAGGACAGGGCTGGAATTGCATTTGGAAAAGTTGCACACTCGATCTTCTGTTTCTAATTTACAAAGTTCCATCCTTTTTTTTTTTTNCTATTTCGTTTTTATGACAAAAGGACATGAACACGGAGGATAGGGCTGGAATTGCATTTGGAAAAGTTGCACACTCGATCTTCTGTTTCTAATTTACAAAGTTCCATCCTTTTTTTTTTTATTTCGTTACGTGCAAGGACTTTTACGAGCGCGTGTTCTCAAAGTGCACGGACGAAACAGCAGGCATCGCGACGCGCGTCTCTCTTATATTATATTTTCCGACCGTTTTGTTTACGCAGCATGAAAACTTTTTATACGCGCGCTCCAGCGACGAGTACCGGTTTCATCCGTGCGCTACAGTGCAGATAGTAAAAAGTTTCGAGCACTCAGCTAAATGTGGTTCTCGAAGCTACTGTTTTCTGTCGATCAAAAGCTCAAGGAGGCGTGAATTATGTACAGAGAGGAGATGCGAGTGATGATCGTACGTTATTCATTCGAAGTCGATTCCCGGGACGATGAATTTCTCGTGTGTTTTCTATCACGAGAATTTGTTCTACGGGCACCGCTGAGATTCGTATAGACACGCCAAACGGAATTCGGATATTAAAGGAGAAATATCAAATACCGTGTGAGATTTAGTAGGAAGATGATAACTGTTTGAGATAGGCTTATAGAAGCGGTGAGTAACGACGTCCGCATCGAGATTACAACGCCATTTATTATTGGAGCTAAATCGAGGGCGATCTACGTGCATCTAGGGTGCTAATGAAAACATCTCTTCACCTGTCGAAACAAGACTTCCTTTTGATAAATCGAAATATCAGTCTTAATCGAACGATTTTATCTCTACATGAACTAAAGCGACTTGAGATCTTCAAAAATTATAGTAGAAAAATACATCTGACAGTGAAAGGAAGATATCAAATAAAAAATTCCTACCCCATACATTTTTTATTTGTATTCTGTATACGAAATTCCCTTTTGACGTCATTGGGAGGTTCTCATGATTGCCACGGATCGAAAGCCTGAGCTTATATCCTTACAGCGCTTAAGTGCATCGAAATTAAATCTCACCCTTTTCTCCGTTTTATTAAAACTTCGTGTAATTCCGAAAAAATGAAGTAAAGCGAATTGAGATCTTCAAAAATCATAGTAGAAACATACGTCTGACGTTGCATGGAAGATATCAAATAAAAGATTGTTACACCATAAATTTTTAGGAGTATTTGTATTCTGTATACGAAATTCCCTTTTGACGTCACTGCGAGGTTCTCATGATTGCCACGGATTGAAAGCCTGAGCTTATATCCTTTCAGCGCTTAAGTGCATCGAAATTAAATCTCACCCTTTTCTCCGTTTTATTAAAACTTCGTGTAATTCCGAAATCATATTACTCTTCTGTTATTCCTTAAACGAAATCGTGGCTCTCTTTGTTAATGAAACGCGAGTCGTTTGGTAGATTAGAATCTTTTAATTAACGACACGAGTTTCACGGAGATTGGATAAGAATTCCTGCTGTCTAAAATTCATTAAACGGAATTTGATATCATTACATTTGAGAATTAAACAGGTAAGAGTATCTCGCAAAGCCTGGGATGCCCACTTCTGAAAGAACGGAAACGTTTTTCAAGGCGATGTGATTAATGATTGCCCTCCAGGAGACCCGTTTTCTTTCCCAAAGTGTCCGTCGTGCTTTCTCATAAATCATAAGCCTTCGCCTCGCGGCAATAATTACAGCCGACTTTTCTTCTCGCCATTGTCGAAAGCAAAAAGGATCCGACCCCTTCGTACAACAATACCTAAACTGTCCCTCGAATAAATGATATTCGGTTCGTCTTAATATCAACAAGGCCATTCGTTCGAGGCACAAGGTCTTCGGAGAACTTTCGACAATAATTCTCTCAGAGCCGAGCGAAAACACATTTTCGACGGCGGCGGCGCGGCGCCAGGAATTCGCGGAAAGGACGAGGGGGAGAGAGAAAAAAAAAGGTGTGACGCCGAAGTTTTCCACGGTCGCGTCGCGGCAGGGCGGAAAAACACGGGGGGGAAAGTTTCTGGGTCGCGACTGATTCCCGAATGCGAGACGCGTTCCGCGGGAAGCACGTATAGCGCGATTTCGGGCCGGGATATTTCGCGTGAATCTGGGTCGAGTGATTCTCGACGGCTAGCTGCGCCGCTGTTTAGCGAACCGACGATTCCCAGCCGGAATTATTTAACGTTTCCTTGGAATCCTGCGACTTATTACTCTCGCCCGCTGCTCTCGCCATTCGGCGAATGGGATCGGGAAATGGATGCTGAAGAGACCGTGTGCTGTTTCACATGGCTGCACGCAATAAAAATGTACTCTTGTCCCTCTTCTGTCGTGTGATAATTGGAACTATTCATTGGAGATATTGTATGACTGAATTCTCTGCTGTATACACAATGATTTTTATCTCCTTCACTGGCATGAGTGATATTTAATTGAAGATTTGATATTTTAGTCGAGTCCTCGAATACGACGTACAAAAGATAAAACAGCTGGCGAGAAGCGTAATTAGTACTTCTCTAAAAGATCGTTAGCTCCACACATAATTCGAACGCGTTTAAAACGCGCATTCCGGCCTCAATTAAATCTCGGTTAAACTCTAGGAAGCGGAAACCACTGTTACAACATCCTTGATCGTTTTTCCTTTTCGCGCAGCATCCCGGGGTCCCGTTTTGCGCGCGAGAAAGGTCCGTGCACCGTGAAACGACCGAAACCGCAGCCCGGGGAGAAATCTCGCGTTTACTCGCCGCGTCGGTCTGCTTCACGGGTCAGATGTTACGTTAACGATCTCCTCCATCTCGACGTAACCGTTTCGCCACGGGAACCCGTGCCCTGATAATTGCTCCCTTTAACCCCCGTGCCAGCACTTCGCGCGAACCTCGGAAATTGGACTCGATGAGTCGCTAATTGGTCGGAAGAATTCCCACCAAGTGGAATTTCAAGTAACGAATGTCCATCTTCATTACGACAGCGAATAGCTTCTTAGTACAATCCATAGTTAAGAAAAGATGCTAATATTTAATATTAATTACATAAATATTTTTTATGCTGATTTTAATGCAGTCAATAATTTCATTTTGTAGAGAATGCATGGAAGAACCATTTTACGTTTCGTTAAACTGTGAAACGGAGATTCTAATACGGAAAGAACGAATGTCCTTGTTAATAACAATGATCAGGGCGTAACGAGCAAGGTAACGCGAATGAAGTTGTCGGGTGAAATGACGCGACGTTGATTTATGAAGAGGAAAAAGGTAGGCGCGCCTCCACGCGAACTTCCTGGGAAGAGATCGTAAATCTTGGCCAACGGATCCACCGGTGGCTGAAACGTATCCCGCCCGGAAAGGTGTTCGGGCGAGCCGTTTGCCGCCAGCAGGAAATTAGCCAAGGAAAATTCTGCGCCTCGCGATTCGACGCACGTGCGACTTGCCGGAAAATTTACGACGCCGACATTTTTCGGCCCGGTGTTTACTCGCTCATTCGTGCCCTGCCTGCGTTTCATGCCCCCGTATTTTGGCATGAGCACTTTCTCAATCACGAGGCCGACGTTTATTTTTTTAATCAATGCGAAGATTGTATAAATACGCCTGATATCAGTCAAAATTTAAGAAACTTATAAGACGCACGTAGATACTCTATGCAATTGATTGAGGATTGCATGGTTTATTTCAATTCTATTGACAAAAAAATGAAAAAATTGTACGTCTTTCAATTTTTGAAGATTAAGAAATTTGTAATACTACTCGAGACGAGGACTATGTTCGCTAGCTGAATAAAATATCTAGCGTTTCTAAGGACAAGAGGCATGCCTCCTATGTACACATAATATACATAAAAACTCGTACATACACTGGATCGCAAAAGGGGTTGAGGTGTTGCCGCGGCAAACTGTGGATCAGCCTAAAAATTTCATCGATTCGAAATAGGCTAGGTATATGTACATAATGTAATGTACGTAACGAGTGGGGCAAAGCTGGGGGAATGTTTCTAAAGTGGGAAGTTTCCCTCGCTCCGTGGAAAATCGATGCAACCATACACATGCGGTGAGAGTCAAAAGCGAGTATGTATTCAATTCCAAAAATGTATCATCCGAATGCATTTGAAAACTCGATTAAAACAACACTTAGCCCTAGAGATTATTTCTAACCACTAACGTAACGAGTTGTCTAATGACGCGTTATCTCGAGAAACCGGGGTGAGTAAAGGAATGCAAATTTCTAGCTATGCAACAGTCGAAGCTCGTCGAGGGTTGAACGATCGACTCGAGAATCGAAACCACGGGCGTTGGGGGTTTATAGACACTCGAATGCGTCTCTCCGAGCATCTGGGATTTCCAGCGTCTCGCTACGCTCGCACACCGGTTCCGTCGTCAAAAGCCGGGGAAGGGAACCGGCACCCTCGATTAAGTCGCCGGCGGAGAACTAATTTCAAGGGGGTGAATCTGTCGCCGGAGGAGCGGCGGCGCACAGAGAACGGGGCGGTGGGTTGAAACTCGGAACAAACTCTAAACTAGCTAAACAACTCTTTCTAAGATAGTAGGAGTGCTCACCAATTGGGGCCCGCGCCTCAGTCTCGCTTGTTCCCAGACCGAATTCGATCTTAATGGAAGGAAATGGGGTGCGGAAACCAAAGGGGCGATCGATATTTGAGTAACGATCCTGTCTTTCATTCGTGCTTGTGAACTTTGAAGATTGTCAACTGTCTTGAACAGTTCCACGACTCGAAGGAATATTGTTTCGTAAATACTATTTTATAATAGACATTATCATATACGTTTGTATAAAAAGATATAAAATACACTCTCTAGTTCTCTTAAAATACTACGTGAAAGCAACGAGATAAACGGGACTGAAAATCACTTTGCAACAGCAATAAGATAAAAAGATAATTAAAAGAAAACAAAAAAACCTACTAATCGCATGCATTACACTAATTTAAAAGATGGGGAAATAAAAATGTTCCAAGCATTCGGGAAATAAGCGTAAAACAGAGAATGAAGAAGCGTACAAGAGAGATTTAATTACTTTTTCTTTTTTTAGAAAAAAATACTTCGTTTCACTTGAGCGAATGGGATTTAGGTAGCACTATAGTGGTTGATACGGGCGTCACGGCGATCGGTGAGCACTCCTGATATATCGGCCAGGCCCAAAAAACGAGAGAAAAACCAGCAAAGGAGAACAAAAAGAAAAAAGGTGAACAGTGGGAGAGAAAGAGAGAGAGAAAAAAAAACATAAACGGAAGGAAAGAAACAAACAAACAACGGGCGAAGAAATGTTCACACAGGGCGGACCCTTAAAATTCCTACCTCCAGAGCGGGCGCTTTAGCCTGAAACACAAACGGCAAACCTGAAAAGAAATTTCGGCCACATCGGGCGGGGGGGCGGATTTTTGATAATACGGCGTCGCGTTTTACCGGGGACCCCATGGTGTCTTCTAGCTTATTATAGCGACCTAGGCTAGTGCCCTAAAATCTCTTTAAAATTTCTCCCGCGATTCAATTCGATTTCATGTATCATGGTATGTTTCAAGTAGAGATGAAGATGAATGAATTCAGGAGGGAAGGATGAAACGGATAAATCAAGCGACAAAATGCAACAAAATGCTACGTGATCTCATGACGCGATAGAAAGCAATCTGAGACGAAGGAAAGTAGAGACGTTTCTTTAACACGTGAAACTGAGAACATGAAGACGCCCGATTTTCGAATTCATTAGTCGAGCCTTGTTACGGTAGCGTATGATATTATTCAGTTGATTATAACAATTATAGAGATTTATAAATTTTTTAGCCGCGTCAGAGTTCATGAGAGACACCGTTCGGAATTGCAGAAGATAACAATGCGCGTGCATATGTATCTCAATTGAAAACAGAAACAAAAATTTATATTAACTTTTCACGCGTGTCCCGTTCTCACGTTACGTCGAAACGAATTGCGAGATAGCGCGACCGGGTTCGAAATTAATTTTCATCCCGCTTTTTGCGTCGGGTTGAAAACGAGTGGAACGGCTGGGAAACGATAGCTGTCGTTACTCGTTTCCTGCGTCTGTTCTTTCGCAATTCCTTTGTTTTCTATTTGGTCGGACCGAGATTCACGTGAATTTGAGTACGGGGAGAGAAGGCTCGGAAAAAAGAAAACAATACGAATGAACAAGCGCACAGTGGCAGGTTTCGTCAAAGTTTTAACCAAAAGTGAAACAAATATTTTTTTTCCTTTCAGAGATCGGATTTCTTTTTTGGATCGTCGACACATGAATTTTTACTAATATCAATCCTGCAAGTTAATATACGTTCTGATATTATCGATTTATATAATAATGAAGGAGAACGTACTAAATAAATTTTAGAGCGATGTAACAAAATCCGTTCCAATGGTTCGCTTTCAATTTTAAGATATTAATCCTGGCGAGGATTTCAGCGAGATCCGTCACTGTGGGACATTAGGAAAACGAAATAAAGAGCGAGGACAGATGAAAGAACGCGTGTTGAAANAAATCCGTTCCAATGGTTCGCTTTCAATTTTAAGATATTAATCCTGGCGAGGATTTCAGCGAGATCCGTCACTGTGGGACATTAGGAAAACGAAATAAAGAGCGAGGACAGATGAAAGAACGCGTGTTGAAACGAGATAGGAGCAGACGTAATTGTTATCGGGTTCTCTGTGCGTTTCACGTGTGCGTATGTATTTGTGTAAGTGTGTGCAAGCCTGGGAAAACGTGTCAACTAACGTCAGCTGTTGCTTGAGGCCATTCCAGCTAAACGGGTCCGGAACAGAGTTGCAGACTTTAGTCAATATTTCTGTACCTCTTCTTTTCTCTCTGTCTATTTCATTTTTTGTCTTTGTGTTTAACTTCTCTTTTACTTTCGGATCATTCTTTCACTCTCTTTTTTCTTTTTTCTGTTTTATTCGCGACCGCGTCCGGCGTTGTGTTCCTGTGGCGCGATCGACGACGCTTCGAGTGCTTCGAATCGAACCTGATCATCGATTGAACGACTGCGTTTTTTAGAGGGTAACAAAGGATCCCATCTCTCTCTCCCTGTTTCGAGTAAGAGCGCGTTTAACCGCCTCCCATTGTCGCGCGGAAACAATGTTTCTCGTTCGAACAGTGCCGTCATTGTTTCATTTCGGAACGTTCGAACCTCCGAGTTTGATAAGATCCAAACAATGTTGCGTTTCGAATTCGCATGACAGTGATACGAGCAAAAACTGACAGTATTATTAATAGCCGAACTATTGTTTTTCAAATTTGACGACGGAAGAGCTTGTAATTATTATCGAACGGAATTTTAAATGCAGGATGTGCCGATACTCGATTTTTCGACCCGCTAGTTCAATCACGTTCAATTTCCACCGTCGAAGTCGATTAGATCAAAACAGGGAGGCGACGGCGAGGGAGAGAGAGGGGAAATCGATACACAAGCAACCGATCAAACCGGTTCGTTTACCAATTAATTCGCAATAATCTAGGCGGCAGCGTCTGAAAAGTGATCGATTAAGCCTGGCGACGTTTCAATCTCGCCGGAGGCGATGCTCGATTTAATTAAAAACTCATTCGTCGCCGATCTGGCGCCCCCTTCGGAAAACGGAATTCACCGGGCGACAATTTCCGGGCCGGAAAATCAAGAAAACGTTATTGTTCGGGTTTCCTCACCTGTAGCCTGTAGTTGGGATCCTGCGTCGCTGCGTGTGCCGCTAAGAACGGGTCGTAATAAACGCTGTAAAACAGAAATTTTTACTGTTAGATTCATGTTCGTGTCTTACTACCTGGAATCAGTACTCCCTCACATAATCTTCGTTCAAAAAAATTACGGAATACAAAGTTAAATATCATCTTGTTTAAATTTTTTTTAAAATGTTGGAATCTCCAATGTCTATTATGCATAATAACTCTGTTTCTTTTTCAGTAAAAGGAAACTGGTTACTTACGACGTTACATAAATGAAAATACTACCAAAAACATTTAAAGTTGAATGAATAACGAAATTTGAAAGCATTGAGTGACTCTCATTAATACAGCATCGAAAGGATTCGATTTAATATCTCAATTCCATGAACTCATGATAAAAAAATCGGATCTTATTAAAATTTGGGAATCCGCCTCTCTTTCATCTCTGGTATTTAATTCCTGAGCCTCTCTCGGCTCCGAAATTGTACCGACAATTTCGCTCTCACAGTTACTAAGCAGAATACTCGTGTACTAATTTTTTAAAAGAATTTCCTGTTTATGAATGGATCGCAATTAATCATCGGGGAAGTGAGATAAAAGTTTATCGCGTTTTCATCCCCGTCGAGTTTACTCGCTCGCTGGTTGCCGAAAATTCATGAATCACGGGTCGCGTGTCCTTGCTCGTGGAAAACGCGTCGCGTATCGTCATGACGAAGCCCGACGGCCGTGACGAACGATTTCGACGCCGCCCTTATTTATGAGTAACGAAACTCGCGATTGATCGACGGTAAAATATGGCTGCCACGCGGAAATATCGACGACGCCTGGACGCATACTGGCTCCCGCAATTTTCCATCGAGCCTTTTTATCCGGCTGCCTCCACGCCACGGAATTGTTTAATTAACGGACTGGAGTTATTTATCGACGCGTGAACGTATTTTCGTTCGAGGCTCGGCCAAGAGAAAAACTCGATAGAAATTCCTGCGTTATCAAAAATTGGCGAAACTATTCCGCGCGAATGCCCAATAAATTCAATTATCGTCTTTGAAATTAGAGAGTGCCGTTCCGGGCTCGATTAATTAATGCTTCTCATATAAAACGTGCTGGTCAATGAGAAATTTCGAAACTGCGGATGTAGAGCTCTTTATGGCAAATTAATTAGTACTTATTGATCTATTCACAAATGGTTCACTAAATTCACTATTACAAATATTCTATTTGATAAAGCAAAAGTTATCATCATTGCATGTCATGCAATCATTTTAAACATTACTTTAGATTGTGTGAAAATATATGATCAAAATAATGAGAATATATGAAAATATATGAGAAAAATTCCCATACAGCACGGTATCCTATAACGCGAAAAGTATTAACCGATGGAATCTACTATAATGCTGAGCTAAATAGGCAACGTCATAGCAATCGCGAATCTTCATTCTAACCCTTGTGTAAACTTTGACAATTAAAAGTCAAATTCTTAATTAGTGATAAATAGTACGATNGTGTGAAAATATATGATCAAAATAATGAGAATATATGAAAATATATGAGAAAAATTCCCATACAGCACGGTATCCTATAACGCGAAAAGTATTAACCGATGGAATCTACTATAATGCTGAGCTAAATAGGCAACGTCATAGCAATCGCGAATCTTCATTCTAACCCTTGTGTAAACTTTGACAATTAAAAGTCAAATTCTTAATTAGTGATAAATAGTACGATCGCGTTTTCCACAAGAAAGTCAATACTGCTTTATAAACTCATTTGTATTGACTAAAAGCTCTATCAAATATTCTCTCTGGGGAAGCTGGGAAGATTCATATCCAGGAAAGGTTAAGCCACAGTTCGATCTGACTCTCATCCGCTCTTCATAATTATGTAAATAAATGTATCGACCGTTTTACGAAGAATCCTATATGTGAAATTTAATGTTTTAATCTCCGACTAAAGAGTTAAATTTAATTACTTTATTGATCTTATTACTGCCGTGCCAATTTAATGCAAGAATGAAATTAAGGGAGGATGAAGAGCGGATCGTGGTATAAAAATCGGGGATTCTCGTGCACTCGCGTGGCCGACGAATCGAACAATTCGTCGAGTGGCGCTGCCCCTCTACACGTGTATATCTTTGGATGGCGTTCATGCTGGCAGGATAACGAGCGGAACACGTGCAAGCTGATTCGCAGCGGGCAACCGGTGTACGCGTGTTCTGGCTGGTTTCGATGACACTCGATGATCCGCGGTGCTGGTAAATTGGCGGAATTTCTCCTGTAGCCTGAACCGATATGACCTCGGTACCGAACGCAAAACTGAGCGAAGTGTGAATATCTACGCGAAATTACGGGTGTGTCGTATTCAGCAGGACGTCGCACAGAGGGATTCGGGTCAGTGATTCAAATAAAAAAAAAAGAGCCAAAACGTATCGGTCGATAGGAAAATTCAATGGAACAGGTCTGTTGCAAAATCAATCTGCTATGTTTCATGTTTCATCATGTTCTGTAGTTATGATAAGATCTATGATTAGAAAGTATGAAAACTAAAAGCGATTTACTAGAAAGTCTCCTTATCTGTTGATTAAAAAATTAAATTCCTCGCGCTTTGAATTTTAGTCCACATTTTTCTAAAAATCATGAATTTTTACAAAAGCCGATATATTTAGGAAATAGTACGTGATAGAACATTTGGATTCGGTTTTGCCGTAAAAATCTCTATGAGAATCACGTACTGGAAATTGCAAACGAACTTTGTGTTGCATAGTGTTATACTATATTATAGTTAAGCCACTATTAATGCCTGAAACAATCAGGTGTGCTTAGTCGAGCAAGTACTGTAAACTTTCACCCTTTCGAGAACCGCGAATCTCTGAAACTTTGTCACACGCAACTGTTAGACTTCCAAACTTCCTTGCTTCAATCAAAACTTCTGCTAAACACTCTACAAATTTTGACCTTGCAACAGAACTATTCACAAATTATTGGATTTATATAATAGCTCACGAAAGTGTTTTTTCCACAGATTTCTTTACTTTGAATTAAAAAACGGGAATCATTTTATTCTAGATTGAAGATACTAAATCAATCGTATAAATAATTGTCCACCGTTAATAAAAAGAAAAGTCATTTTGATCATCAAGTAACACAGAAATATTAAAAATATACCAGAAAACGCGATAACCGGAGCAAGCAGTGTTCTTCAGGGTTAGTGATTCAAGTCAAGCCAACCAAACTGCAGTTGAGAATTTCAATCATCATTAAAAATGATTTGGCACAAGCGTTAAGCACTGAACAGTAGAATCAAATACGTACATAAATTAGCAATTGAGATTCTCGACTAGCTCGTCGATCATTGATATGTGCACTACGGGAACTCCAGTGTCGTATAAATGAGCGACTCTACTACTTACTCAGGCGTCTGGCATATGAATGGTTGTACTACTTACGTAGGTGCGAAGGGATGCAGGGCCGTGGCTGCGGCTGCAGCCGCGAGCTGTCCCGGGTTCCTCGCGAGGGCCAACGCAGCTGCACTCGTCGGGAAAGCCGCCCTCGCGGCGCCAACTCTCCCGCGTTGGATCGCTACTCCTCTAAGCGCCGCGGCTGTAACAACACATACGCATGCCAATGCTCGTTCTCCTACCTTCTCGTACCGCATTCGGTGAGTTTACTGCCGGCCATGACCGTTTCGCTGTTTCGTAACAAATAAGAGCGACGACGAGACGAGGTTCTCTTTACGCTGATTGCGAGACAACTTTCAGGGAGTTGAACGGAGTCAGGGGATATTTCAAGAGTGAAACGAAGGGCTCGTCCAGCTCTGAAAACGTTGGGAACGACGCCATTCGGGGAAGACATCCATTTTTAACCACGAAACCTAATAACAATTCATTCTTGAAAAATATCCAAATAATCATGATTGACTAAACAATTGTACTGTGAACAATAATTTCCATATTTGTAAACGATTATGGAGGCTCAGAAGCCACATTGTTCCCAGACAGATTCGAACTTGGAAACCAAGAAAGAAGGTTTATTCTTTTATAACAAACGATGGGGCAAACACAAATTTGTTACGCAGAATTGGCTGCGTTATCAGTCCAGTCAACAAAATGCTGGATGGAGTAATCCACGTAAGAACGATCCAGGCCCAAACGATCCTACCACGTCTAACGAGAGCCCTATGGAAATTAAAAAACCTTTGAAGTCGAGTATAAGAACTGGTAATCCTCCGACGAGAATTCTGAGCGGCGTCAAATTCACTTTACCGCAGGAGGGCAGCCAAAGGACAGAACTGAGTTATATGGACAGAATTCGGACATTCTGTAAGAGACCAGTATGTATAGTGATCATGGTGATTTTAGTTTATGTTGTTGTACCATGTGCTCTGATCTGCGGGATGATTTATTTCTTAACCGAGTGGCGGTCGAAGAAGAAATCGATGTACAGAGGAAAATCGTACGGTTGACCAAAAATCGAAGAAACATTTTGATAAACGCAGGAGATCGAGTATATTAAAAAAAAATAATCCTAATGTCTTCTGAAGGCGTTCGAGATTACATTCAATTTTTAATAAAATGGAGAACGATTGGATTCCGTGAAACCTAATTTCAAGGAGAGAAAATCAAAAGCAAGTCTTGACGAAGGAAACGAGCTTTCAGCCTTTAACGATTCCGTGGGAAGAGAGATTTCGAGCGACAATTAGACGAAGAAATCGGCTCGTCCTACCGACGAAACCCCGAACCAAAGACGTCTCTTTCGGCAACCGGAAATGACTGGATCGACGACGTATCCGGCCTCGATTGATCGCGCGCGGACCTTCT
>SMSR01015921.1:270920-316962 GCA_019453355.1 Ceratina japonica | reverse complement strand
CTCGCGCCTTTTGTCTTTATAACTCTCGACTCTTTCTCTTTTCACAGCACAATTCTTATCTCTGTTCTCCAGAGCCAAAGCAAAGTGCTGATAGTTACTTGTAGTTCAGTTAGTTATATCGATCAAATAAAATGCAATTTTTCCTCTCTTTAAAGACTGTTCTTCCGTCAATAAATAAATCAATAATTTTATAGTTTATTCCGTTGATGTTTTTTGAAAGAACGCTCCCCAATTTCTCCAAGAAGTAGAGATCCACGCGGTGCATCAGACGATTAAAAGAATACTTGCTCAGTGGTAATTACAAGCTAGAAAAGACCGTGGTGTACGAGCAACAGTTAAACAACAATCATCAACAATAGCAATAACCACGGGGTCAAACAACAGTGTCAACTACCGTGCAAAGTGTCGCACGTGTGGTTAGCGTAGGATACAAAAAATCCGAGATTAAGATCTCCGGCCGGATTGTTATTCGTACGTCATACAAGAGAAGACTATGCCGGTAGAAAACTCATGGGTGTGCGTCAAGAAAAACAAGACTATACAGAGCGTGTGAATTATGCATTTTACAGCAGGCGCATTCCAAAAAACGTTGGTGTGCGAGGTTTTATATGCGATGGTTAAACAACAACAAGAGTTCGAACGGGACGAGTCAAGATCTGTAGTTACCGTTTCCCGTGCCAATTCCGACGCCAAAGTCGAAATTCATTGGCGAATCGGTTCGCAATTTGATTAGATTAGAATTTCGCTTCGGTCCCGACCTCCAATTAACGATAATTAATTAATCAACGGCCGGACGCTGTCCGGTATTTAGAATTAATGAATTTCGGCGACAGGATATTGAACCCGCACGCGAGTCATCGAAAATATTGTAAAACATAATAAATTAAAGTAGAAGCACTATGTTTCTTTTATCTCGAAATTCTGACCTCGAATCTGGATGCGTTGCAAAATGTAAGGAAGAAAATAACGAACGTTCGAACCACAGATCAATAATCGTCACGTATGTAAGTAAATGGCGCCCTAAACGGCGTACTGGGTTCGCTAATTACGTAAGAAGGAACATCGGTGATGCGTACCCCAGAGAGAACAAGGAAGAGGAATAAAATGAAGATAAAATACTCTCCTCATTTCGACAAGGGTTACTCCTGCATTCTCGATCATTTCGATGCTGTACATATAACTCGTGTTTCCTTTTCATGGGAAACACGATTGTTATTGGCTGGTCGTATGCGTCAATGACTAGTGGGTTAGAAATGGATAGGTAAATGGTGAAGTAGATTCTTAATCAATTAACTACTGACCAATAGAATTGTCTAAAGTTACTTGAATAATAACAAAAATTGCTTGGGAAATGTAATTAAGAGATTGCCTCATCTTTTAATAGAAGTATTAAATTAAGTCAACTTAATCCAGGTACTACAATTTCTGAATTATCTGAGAATACGCGATGTGCGATGTGAGCTCGCGATTGAAAGGTAATTCCTTTTAATTAATTGGTACTAATCGCGTCTAGTCTGTCACGCTGCTGCTCCACGGATTATCCAGCTATTAGGCGATCGTTACTAATTAAGTCGACCTACGAGGCAGAAACGCTGACTAATCTCGGCTCGTATGCGGCCGACGCGATGTTAAGGGAAAATCTTCGAACGAAGTAGCCGAGTATTAACGAGTATGCTCGATTCCCAAGAAATTGGTTCCGTTTTAGTTCCCTTCGAGGATGAGGCAATCTCTCTCGGTTATCAATGTCTTCGCGGTTTCCCCCAGGGAAACGTGTCTCTCTTCCGATGTACTTCGAATCTCCTTCGATATCTTTTGTGTAATTAGAATTTAACAAATTTACTTGCCAAACGTGAAATATGAGAATCGATATATAAACATTCCAGTAAAATATTTAACACAAAGGAAGCTCCATCGATCTGTCAATCTCTATCATCCTTCTTTTATATTTACAATTTCTATAAATCTCAGATTGCAATGGTCTCGATTTCGTTTTAATCCATCATCTCCCGGACAGTTACTACACCGAGTAGTAACTTCTGAACGGTATCATGTCTGTCACGTTGTCAGGAGGAGACACGGTTTCCCGTTCGAGAATCCGAGGCGTGACACGTGAAACGGGGTTACAAGGATCAAAGAACGAAAAGGGGTGGGTCGGACGTGCTCCGCCGAGTGCGGCGTCAGTTCCGGGCTGGTGTGGATGGATTATTATTATTATTAGAAGTGTCTCTGTATATATAGCTTTCGCACTCTCTCGCTCTCATTCTGTACCTTCGTCTCGCCGCCGCCCTGGGTGCAAGGACGAGCGGTGCGGCCGCAGGGGATGGTGTGACCGCGGCCGCGGCCACCGCCGCGGCTGCAGCTGCCGATGGCGCCGCCGCCCCCAGCCAGCTCCACGGCATGGCCGGTAACCTGTATCCTGTTCATTGTCACAAATCTGTTAGTTTCCATCGTTTTCATCGCTAAAAGCGACTACGCAGTTGGGTACGTCGTCCGATCAATCCCTAGTCTCCGGCACCTTGGATCTCTTCACATAATTATAGTTACATGATGTAATTACTAAATTATGAGTCGTTTTGCAATTGATAATTTAGTACAAGTTACAAATTCGTAGAAGTAGAATAAAAATCGTATTCTAAATCTGGTAAAAGTGTTTGTCAGTTAGTTTCCTCGTGAATTGTATTACAGATAAGCCGCAAGTATCCATGCAAATGATTACGTTGATAAAAATGCAAAATGTTCTATATAACTGACTGACAACGTATTTGATTATCTTCTAAACGAATTCGTTGCGAAGAACGCATATTATTACATTTTTATAATTGGATACCTGATCCATGGCACCGATTAGGAGTTGAATATGGCAGTCGTCAGAGTATTTTTTTAACACCAGTTTTGACAAGGTGAAGTTATCGAGTCAAAAGAAAATGTGGTTTAATTAAACGATACTGAAAAGTTTCTTATCGTGGCCTTCGGTGTCAGTTAGCGAGCTCTTTCCTAAGAAGGTTGTTTTACCGGGCGCAGCTTCTTTTCCTGTTTCATCGAAAACTAATTAATTTAATCTTCAACACTAACCCCTTGCTCAAGCTTGTCTCTCCTTTCAACAAGGTTATTCCCTTCCTTAATGAAATGCCCGTAAAGCTACGTAAGTTCCAAGTAACTAAATCCGAAAGAACGCTCGGGACTTCGTCTGAAAATTTGATTACACCTAAGCGAAACGTGGAATCTATCCAGAATGTAAATTATTAAAAGGAGGAATTGTCGGAGTAACAAGAGTAAAATGGGACGAGGCCCGATATCGGGTAGAGAATCGTTGGATACAAAAGGAATTCGACGATTCGGCAAGTGAATTATGTCGGCATAGATAACGAGAGAAACGGAGTAACCGAATATCGAAACAGATTAACATTTCCCACCCGGACTCGCATATTCAAATTTTATGCAGATCTACGGTCCGCAATTCTGCTTCGTTAGAGCGTTTCGATGGGACTTATTAAATGCATCTCGTTTGTTTTCTCCAATAGTGGTGATTCCCTACAAGCTTCTTTGGAATAATTATTATTTCCACTGTTTTGTATGCTTGGTTTCATTTCAAAATAGTTTGCGTAGGTTTGATTATACGGCCTCGTGGCTTGCATATTTCATGGGAATGAAAAAGTCCATGTCAGGATCGAACGTGAAATTGAAACGTTTTAAAAACTGTTCCGTAAGTAGCTGACTCTCAGGTCACGAATCGCTCTTACAGTTATTACAGCTTCTTCTTGCTCCATCAGGAACTATCCGTGAGTCTATAAGTCCCAACGGATGCGAACTTCCCATTTTTCTATCGACGTCGATCGTCCTACTCCGTTATTTCTATTTCAAGTTCCTATTTACTTGTATCCATCAGACTTTTAGTCCGTCGGGATGAATCCAATTCCCAACGTGTCGGAAAGTCCCTCTCGCATCCGCAACTCCGAATAAAGACGTTGATAATTCCCGTCGCTCGTGCTTATTTCCTTTTTTCCCATTTATCGAACTCGCGATTTCTTCGGAGTTTTTTAATTAAAATTCCGCGTTAACGATCATCGGCCGTCGAACCGAGACAATGTATTATTAATTAACTCGGCCTCTCGTCGACGCTGATTTATTCGCGTATACACAATGCGTTCTCTGTTTACCCATGAATGCAACCGAATTGTTAATTACAGCCGTGTTTATTTATCGGCTCGTCGTCAACCCGATCGACATTTTCCTGCTTACGTTGCATCAAATCTGATTATGCATTCACAAATCTAGTCGCACGTGCAACGAGATCTTTTAATATTTATCAAATAAATAAGTAGAAATAGTTCGTTTTATAATCGAATAGTCAAATTAGTTCGAAGTTTGATTAGAAACGTTCCGACCTCTGATCGTCGAATGGGAGATAGTTCGAGTCCTATCCCACTTCTATTCGCATTGAAAAGGTCCTCAATGAAATTTTCGATTGTCCCATAGAAATTCCAGGACAAGTTCGTCGAGTATAGATTATAGCACGACCGAATCACTGATTCGAAATGAACATTTCCACTCGTAAATCAGGAATTCACGTGACATTTTTAACGGAGTCGCGATAAATAAATTCGGTATTAAAATTTAAGCTGCACGGTGGTTCGAGTACGGAGTACATCTCCTTTAAGCTAGCATCGTAGTTTTTTTACGCGAGAAACGCGCGACATGCCAGGAACGAACGAACGAACGGCGTCCCTTCTAAATTATTAAAACGTAGGTGGAAAACGAAACGTGCGCCGAGACGGGAATCGATGAAATTTCTATCGGGCTCGCGTGCGTCCGCGATTACGCTGAATAATGAACGGCCGACACCGAATTGAGTCGTAATTAATTATGTAAATAGCTGCCGCGTTCAATTTGTTATTAGATTCGTTCACGAGGCGGCGATTAACGAGCCGGGCGACAACGAATTCCCCGTGGCACGGCTCCTCTCTTCGCGGTTTCCCAATGAATTACAAGGAAAATTGTTCCGTAAAATCAATCGTCCCTCGTCGATTGATCAAGTAATTGCGTAATTGCGATCACTTTTGCAATTGCCTAATTAATTCACGTAAATGTAACCAAGACAACGTAACAAATTACTTATGCAACAGACTTTCCATTCTGTTCCATCCAATTTCTGGCTTCGCTTCCAATACGAAGTAATTTTAATTGCGCTCTTAGATATTCTTGACAGTCTCACTTCGTACGAAAATTGTAGAAGCATTTAAACTTTAATTATTCGAATTCCCATCTACTCCAGACCGCTCGTTCTTTAAACGTTGCAAACATTTAAGATCCTTCAAATTCTTTCAACGTTCTCGTATAAAATCGTGGTACAACACGTTAAGCGCAGAGCCGGCGTAACCTTGAATCGATGAAAAGCCATAGGCTTTCAGACTCGCGGAATAATCAATGGTGGTTGGCGGCGGGTGCATCGGGGTGGTTTGCGTACGTCGAGAGTCATCGTCGGCCTACGAGGCTGTGAGTAATTAATACGATTGAATTCTATTCTACCGGCTGGCGCAGCTTTGAGGCTTTCGCGCCGAGCGAGGCTGCAGAAACAGAAGGGACGACGAGAGAGACGACGACGACGACGACGACGACGACGACGAGGGGGGTCGCGGGAGAGGGGGCAGGCCTCCGCTGGGTTGCTGCGAGCGATCAATAAACGCCGCTGCCAGCATCCACCCCTGGATTCGCGTCTCTCGCACTCTAAGCTTCTCCTCGTCGTTCCGCCTCACCCCTCTCGACGCTCTTCCTTTTTTCCCACCCTTCTTTCGAGAAAGTTCGCTGTCCCATTCGATTTACTCTTTCTTCGAGACTATGTTTCTTCCGAAGAACAGAGGCCTCGTCGGTCCTAAGGGCTTCTCCGTTCCCAGACCGAATTTTATTCCTCGTTCGAACTCCTCCGATCGATTTCACGCTCGCCTCTCCGGGTGCTTCCGCTTTCCAGCTGGTTTTTTTCAAAGATCCCACGCCGCTGTCGCGGTTAACTCCGTCGGGTTCACTCTCGATTTTTGCAGGCGATTCTACCGTGGAACGTCTCGATTTTCGCTCCATTCCAAGCGTTTCTCACTCAACTTTCCCTTTCGAAATTCCAACGGACGCTTTTCCAACGCTAGTTTTTTTCAAATACTTTTCCAAGTGTGTAGAAACTTGAGTCTTCGTATAGCTGCGTTACTCCCTTGAAATTTTCTCTAATGGTTTCCCAGCACGGAGTCACGTAATCTCATGATATTTTTCATCCCCATGGCTAAACATTATTCTTCCGGTGCGCCCCTCTGAAACGTCTTTCTCTCTTCACAACACGTTTCGTTATTCGTAAATTCTCCGTCCGGCTCCCCCGTTTCCCTCGCATTAGCGACAATCCCTTTTCCACCGTTCTGAGAATTTTCTTACAAACCTGCGACGAAATTATATGAGACTAACGAAACGTCTCACGTTTTTAATCTCTAAAATTCACCCCGTGTTTTTTTATTATTTGTCATTCGTTTTCACGAATAAGTTTAATCACAATTCGCGTTCCAACGGAAATGTTTTAAGACTTCTCGATCGAGGTATTACTGGTCGGCTTTTTGAAAAACAAGTTAATACTATTTGTGAAGAAGAGAAAAATCACAGGGAGGCTATTAAGCGAAGTCGAGTCGGGAATGAAAACCGTCGAATTTGCAACGAAAGCTTTTCTCGTTCCACGAGGGTTTTGCTCGAATTAGCAGCTCTAACGATCCCTTCAAAGTCGCGTCGGAATTAAGCGAGGATTAAAATTCTCGAATTCTCCTTTTTATAGAATTTAAGGATAGTGCTCTGTCAACTTTCTGCTGACGAATCGCCGGCCATTAACCTTTGCTAAAATTAATGACAAGGAACAGCAATTTTTTACACGATTCGACATATTCACAATCATAATTTTCCTGCACTGATTTCAAACTGATCTAACGTCGATTCATGAGGGATTCGATATGTGAGCAGTACTACCACTGACAAAAATCTTCAGTAAGCAGTACAACTTGAAATGTTATGAATTAAAGAATTCCGACATAACTATTGGACACTTGTCTTCTGTAAATATTTTTTTGCCAGCGATAGTGAAGGTGAAACACAAATTGAGGCGGAGTTGCCGGTACGAGGAACTAAAAGTCGAATGCAGTGGAGTAGAGGAACCGCAATCGCATGAGCCTCGAGTAAAGCAACAGCGATTAGGTGTGTGTAAATTACTCGCCACTCCTCTTTGCCAATTACACGCGGTAACGTCAACGTTCTCGGGGCTAATGGTAATCGTCGGACGAACGGCTTCCGGAAATTTTGGCCTCCTCCTTCCCTCTCTGTCTCTTAGGCCCCTTTGACCAGCCGGAGCCAACCCTAGTCGATCGGCGTCCCCTTAGGCCGTACCGGGTGACGGAAATAAACGGACTCCTACGAAAGATTCTGAACATTTATAGTTGTAATTATCTCGGCCGGATATCGATTGGTGTATAAAAGAGTTAAGTCTCTGTGATCTCGTAAGAGGTTCACGTTCCTCCGGATATAATTAGTTCCTTTGTTCCGGATTAGAAAATCGAAGTGCCGCGTAAAGGTGGCCGATAATGAGTAAAAGTTGAGCTCGGTAAAGTGGTCCCTTTGAGGCGTCTTCAAAGGAAGTGTGCGCTCTTCGCGAACTTTTATCAGGGAACAACCGTTGAAGCTAGTTTAAGTTAACCCGGTAACAAGCGAAATTTCACCACTGGAAATCGACTTCGGCTGATGAAAAATTCAGATTCAAATTTCTCGCCGAGGAGGTACCTTAAGGTAACGATAAATACGAGGCGGAGAGGGTTCAGAATGTTTCGCTCGAGCGATAACCAGAATACTCGTTGCCTAAACGAGCAACGAACGCGTTCCCGAAGCGGTCAACAAAATGCATTCTCTGCTGGGTAAACAATTATTACAACGATCTCGCTACACAGATACGTAAATCGAAAAACTCGCAGTTTTCAAAGAAAAAGTACAGTTCGGGCCTCATCGATTAACATATTCCATGCACTAAGTTAAACGATTCGTTCCAGAAATAGCAATCATAGTATGTAATAATTCAAATCATGGTATAGTCATAATAATGGTAATATATGTATTGTATCCGTATGTAACGATCTCGTACGAAAGCCATTCGACATAAAAGTAGATGCAGTTATTAGCATAATATAAAAAACGTGATCTTCTACTACTCTTCGGAGAGAAAAATAAACGATACCTATTGAATAATTATTAACCTTCGAAAAAGCATGACGTTTCTAACACTCAACAGAAAATTTCCATCCCGATTCATCAATCATTTCGATAGCCTCGTCTATCCCTAAACTAGAAACTCGGGGCAGAAATTCGATAATTCTCGTGACAAAAAAACACCTCTTTCTGCGGCATTTCGGTTCTTCGCCTAAACTTAGCGTGAACTCTCTCGACAGTTCCGTAGTGCGGAATTCAGACACTGAAAGTGTTGATAATGAAAAATGAAATAAAAGAAACTATAGTGGATGGCAACGTAAGGAGAGAAGACAAACCCTTTTTCTTTTTCTGTCTGCGTATACATACGTCGAGCTTTTCAAAAAAGTGCATCCCCACTCGGTACAGGGTGACTGCTAATTGCTGGCGGTGTTTGTTCACGCTCAGCGGTAACTAATTAACGCTACGCACTGACGACTAATTAGTGAATGCCAGGCCAAACATCCAGTATGAAAAGTGAACGCAGGAATAATCGTGTTTCTTTTTGTAGAGAAATGAAAAGAAAGAATGGTGTCATTGTCAGTGACGAAGCTCGCGTATTGTTTCTTCTTTTATTGAAATAATTACTCGATGAGCGAATTATTCGACAAATTGAAAGATAATATTCCCTGACATGGACGAAGGAGCAACTGTCAGTTCAAATATTTTGTCTAACATTATGCAAGATATTTTGAAACATCAAAGTTGTTTATGCAATAACTTCGTTTTTACATCTTGGTAAATTTGTGGAACGGGTTTCAAAGAGAAGAGCGAGCAACGTGACCGACGCGATCGGCCCCCGAACGATGCGGGACACGAGAATTAATTAGTTACCACTAAATCAAAGGCTTGTTGTCACTTGTCGAGCATGCAGCAACCTTTGCCCGGCCAAAAATTACCGTCATCGTATTCTCGCCAACTAACACACCGTGCCACGATCCAATATAACATTAATCAATGACAAAAGTTCCAAAAAGGAAAGAACGTGAACACAAGAGATGAAGAAACAGAAACGACGACAATAAGTGCGTGAATCGATTTAGGAATGAACTTAGAAGTTGAAACGAAACGAATCAGTGGCAAAAAAAAAAGTTAAACGAATGCCGTCATGGCAGCTCGGACGAGAATGATTTAAAGGAGGAGACGAGACCGTGAGCTTCAGAATTCGAGTGAACGTTACCGCGTTACGAGAGAGGGGTGAGAACACTGCGAGAGACGCTAATTGAAAAGAAGATAACGTTGCTCCGATGAGGGGAGTCAAAAGGCGGGAGAACGGCAAGAGGAGAAAAAAAAAAANGTGAACACAAGAGATGAAGAAACAGAAACGACGACAATAAGTGCGTGAATCGATTTAGGAATGAACTTAGAAGTTGAAACGAAACGAATCAGTGGCAAAAAAAAAAGTTAAACAAATGCCGTCATGGCAGCTCGGACGAGAATGATTTAAAGGAGGAGACGAGACCGTGAGCTTCAGAATTCGAGTGAACGTTACCGCGTTACGAGAGAGGGGTGAGAACACTGCGAGAGACGCTAATTGAAAAGAAGATAACGTTGCTCCGATGAGGGGAGTCAAAAGGCGGCAGAACGGTAAGAGGAGAAAAAAAAAAATACTGAATGAGAGTGGTAACGAAAAAAAAGAAAGCGTTCTCTGGTAGATGGCATGCTTTCCTCTTTACCCCTCGTTACAACATTCTTGTCTCGCGAATGCCTTTCAGGAAATAAAAAACGCGAGCAATTAGCCAGTACAACTTGCGTTACGGGCTCCTCGTCTCTCCTTCTCCCTCCCTCTCCCCGTCCCTCGTTCCGGATGAAAGAACGGGTCTGACTGTCAAAACCGATTTCGACTCGCGGGGAAGAGAGAAGCGGCGAAGAGGACCGAGAAACTAAGAGGAAAAGTGAACGTGAGTGAATTTCAGAAACAAAAAAAAAACAGGTGAGAACGAAAAAAGAAGAGTATAAGAAGAAAAACGTAAGTGTAAGATACACTAGGAAACGTTTCCGTTTCCGCAATCCACACTACATACTCAGCTCTCGTATACGTGTACGTAGGTGCAAAATATATATAATGTATATAATAGTAATCTGTACGACTGCCAGGACGGACGTACCATAACACGTGAAATTATAATAATATAATAAGGTATCGCCGTATGTATCCGTATATATACAAGATGTTCGCAGATATATCAGTGTACCTTATATACGAGACAAAGCAATATCGCATCTGTTTGGAAGAATCAGATTTCGTTCATCTCTCAATTTGTATCATGCATACGAATACATACGCGGTTATCGTTACATATATTCAATATATAGATATATATATATGTACGGTATATATAATAATAATATATATATATATAATGTATTCACAAGTGAATCTCATATGAAGGCAAGCCAAGGCCACGACATGAGACGTGCAAATTAAAAAAGGTAATAATTATTAAAAAAAGAAGCAAGTAAAAAATTCTCTCCCAAAACCGCTTTCCAACCACAACCAAGCACAACCACAGGCAAGGTACGGGCCTTTGTCAACGAGACAGTCATCAACCAGTGAATATATGTGGCGCATTACCGTGATTATTATATATATAATGTAATAGTAACAATTCGAAAAATCTATGTATATATATGTAATGTATGTATAATATATATACGTATGAAGTACGAGAGATGGGTTAATAGTATAATGGTTCGTGGGTTCGTGGACGAAGGAGCGAGATGAAGGATTTTTTGGTGATCGAGGATCGATTAATAAGTACATGACGAGCACCGTCGAAGGGTGATCGTTAATACGACTAATTGCTTAACTGTTTAACCACAGTGGTTCGGTATTAATCGGTTAAACGAATCGACGAAGTGTAGCTCAATATCATTTCGACGAACACGGTGGCGAAACAGCGTTGGCTATCTTTTCTCTCGTTTAGTTAGAAACGTGTCATTCGGATGCGTTTCGAACAGTGATTTTTCGAGAATGCTAGATATTTAGTTCCCGACGTTCAAGTTTCGCATAGCAGAGTTAATTGTGTTTACATGCCACGTTAAGTACGAGACACTACCTACTATTGTTCTAAGTCATCTATGTACACACTACCATCTTGGAGATGTTAATCGGCGATAGAAGAAATTCAAGGTCCTCCCCTAATTTTTCGACCGTTGACATTTCACAATCTACCAAAATGTTTAAGTCATTCGTACTACGAGATAGCGATCGCACAAAAAGTAATCAGCGCTGATGCGCCAGCCGCGTATCGTCGCGCGAGCGTCACAGAAAATGAGAGTTGCTTGCACAGCCATAGTTATTCATCGAACAAAAATATGATACGTGTGAAACAAAAGTAAAAAAAAAGGAAAGAAAAAAAGACGATGATAGAGGGTGCTTTTTTTAGAGACTGGTGGTGTTTTGCGAGCAGTGTGCGCCGCGATCCGGATTAATCGATTAATCGAGAGTATAAAAAGGGGATCAGACAGCCAGAGATACGGGAGACGATACGGGGACGGTTTGGCGGATAAAGTTCGGTGGTGAACTGGGCACAAAAGAGCGATGGGTTAATGTAGTAAATCGTTACGCTAAAAATTAATCAAATCATACGAATTATTACGTACGAGAATACCTCATGCTTTTACCACCGGACAGAGGAAACCCTAGAGACTAAAAGCTAGCACAGGCGAGACTCGTATATATATATATTGCTTCTGTTTGAAAAAATATTTGTTTGTTTTGCATTCGACACTAAGAAATTAATCCCGACCTTTCTCCATTTCTCTTCGCATTTTCCCATCCGCTGCCCGTGGCATCCGGTTCTTCCGGTCAAAGTTTTCTCCACCGGTTCTTCGCCATAATCTCTTCTCATCTTCGATCATTCTCATCCTCCCGCGGATCAAGTACAATCTTGTTTCATACAAATTCGATGACCAATTCCTCTTTCCGAATTCTCTTCCTCAACTTTATCTTCAGTTCCGGTAATGGAGTTTTATTCTCATTCGCTCAGTCATTATTTTCCCTTGGAAAGAGCCATCGCGGTCCTTCTCCTGATCCTTTTCGTCGCTCTTGACCTTTCCCGGCTTGAATAACCCCTCCACGAGGAGTAGCTACGTGCGCCCCGGTTCAACGAGTTAGTTTAGTAAGCTGAAGGCGTTGAAATACCAGCCACCCCTAAGTTTTATTCGCTTTCGAGACCCGCTGGGCATATTTAAACCAGTAAATATCGCGAGCTTTATTCATACGGTGAATTCTTACCGGCCCTTATTAAAAATTTCAAAGCCGCACGGATCTAATTAGTAATTTCATTTAGCTCGAATACGCTTTCAAGTACGAAGACATTGAAATAGCAGCAGCAACGGATTAATCAATGGTACAACGTCAATTTGTGTATTCACACATTCGTACAAGCTCTCCGTATTATAAAAGTAAGAAGAGCTTATTACTTCTGACTTACATCGATTCATACGCGAAACGTTTTGGATGTTTTTACTTCTGTTTGCGTTTGACAAATTTCGTCCAGGTTTCTCGAGCGCACGAAGCTACAGCTCGTAGGAAGAACGTCATCGTTTCTTCTCTCTTCAGGTGTGTACAGCCAGCACAGGGATCGTGGACGCGTAGCAGGAACGAACGTATCGGTAAAAGAACTAACAGAGAGGCAGGAAACGAACACAGAGAGAACGTGGGTGAGAGCACGGCGGAAAGACGCTTTTCTTAGTTGTATTTGCAACGACCTTAAAAACGTTTACGTGGTGAAAAAAAGTGGTAGTACACGTGGCATGCAAACGTGGTGACGTGTGGCTTTAACCATTTCGCACTCGAATTCGAACCGAATAAAAGGTAAAATTTTGATTTTAATTTTTTAACTAGATAGAATAGATGCGAATTTTAATTAGATGTCTTTTTATGTTAATTGGACGTCATAGAACGAAAGGTTTGGTTGTCGAGTGCGAATGGAGTTAAACGGCCTCAATCGATCGATGGAACGTTCCAAACATTGTTTGAATCATTTCTGGAAAGCGAATTTGTGCTTTAAAAAATTTGCTTGAACCGTCCATTTCTCGACTGTACAGATCTACTTGTCTACAATCGGGTTACAATCGACTTCGGGCTCTTTGTCGCAGTGTGTTAAACTCACTGAAAGCTGGACGCCACTAATCAAGACCAAAAAAAGCCTACTGCATGCATTTCATGGAGATTCGTTTCACATTTTTGGTGGCCGGACATCTTTACCGAGACGACGTATAAAATTCCAAGTTCGACCGTTCGAATTATCGAAGAAAAAGGATGCTCAGAATTCGAAGGAGAACAGAACAGCGTGTGATTGGAAATTAGAATGACTATTCTCCCGGGTTGATAAGAAATTCGAGACATCGACCGGCGAAGAGAAACCCTGGGAAACAGGTAGTTACCGCGAAGTTTAACGAGGGAAAAAGAAGTATCAAAGAAGATAAATAAAGTAGAAACGAGGGGAACGAAGTTCCAATAACGAGGTTGTCTCAAGGGCGTAACAAATGAAAATATAATCGAACCGGGGAGAGAAATAAAGGAAATGAAGATAGAAAAAGAAGTTTGAGAAGAGAAACGAGCGATGCATGCCACGTAATCGAATCGCGAAATGGTCAATTAGAATTCTTCCTGGTTTTTTTTTCTGACAAAGTAGAAAAATTCTTCTTTATTGCCTGACCAAAAAACATATTCAATTACTCAACTAGGATTCGTTCGGTGGACATTACCTAGTAATCGTGTCGAACGCGTGAGTAATTTGAGAACTTGACATTAAAGAGAATCATACGAAAAATAAATTGATAAAATATTTTGTGAATCCAAATTTTTAATGATCGTTTTTCATTCAGAAATCCAATATGTCGCTTTCAGTTGATTTGTTGCTTCGAAGAGAAATTATAACTTTCTACGGTAATGGGAGACAATTAATTAAAAAATTATCTCTCTACTGTCAAGTTCCCAAAATTCCTGCAATGTTAAACTATCGGATTCTACGTTATACATATCCGAACACTTTGAAATCGAGTTCCCGCGGTAACCTACGAAGAGAAATAATTATTTGGAATTAGAAGCGAATCGATCCACCACGCCTCGAGACGTTTAATTCGATTTCCAGCTTCTTCCTGGAATTTCCTATTGTACCGTTTCATATCACACCGCGTTTCTCTCATCATATCCATCTTTATCTCTTTCTTGATATTCTCTGTTGTCGTTCTTCTTTCTTCACAATCCGTTTCCACTATTTCACTCTGTCCTATTGATATTATTTTTCTCTTCCAAGTGTCATTCGGCAACCCAAAGTATCGCGCTTTTCAATAAAAAAATGATAGAAAATATAAAAGGGGGATACGATTCATCGCTTTGTTTTCCCTTTCTGATAATTATTCAATGTTCCATTGTTTCTTATCTGAAGTCTCACAAGTAATACTGATCTTGCTGCTAAGAAGCAAATATTCTAACGTCGTATAGTAAACATATTTCGAAAGAAAATCAGTCAGTCTGACTATTTTCAATTACTAGTAATTGTTATAATGAACGTAAGTCAATTTTAATGAACAATGAGTCGTCTTAAATTGTCTGTTCTCACTGATTTGTCATGTGGTATGTTAGGCCATCCGGGTCGACGAATACTTTTTCCCTAAACTCGATTCACAAGGTTCGGTACGGCGTTAATACAAATCGGTATAGCACGTTGCCAATGACTACGGACAACTTATGGAATGTACCGTTTACAATTATAAAAATGTATAAAATATAAAAAGGTAACTCTGTTGCGATCACTAGAAACAACACCCTGTATCGACTTGAAGAATAAAATACATCAAACTTATGCTAATTGTATAAAAAAGAGGAAAAAACGTTCTGATCATGGAACGTCTTGAATACCCTGTAGTTCCGCGATTAATACTAAGCTTATTCTAAACGTGATTCACGAGAATGCTTGCGAACAGTAGAAACATCAGCGAGGACAACAGAAAATTAATCCCGAGGAAGACTGATCGTTCTGCTTTGCGTTTTGGTAGTCGGCTCTTTTTATCGAGCGAAGGCGTTTTTCCGGGGACGTTTGTTCTCGCTGCAAGAGTTCCCTCTTCGCAAGGATCATTTTTCGCGATTAGGAATCATTCATTGACACGACCTATCACTGACCGATAGACGCTACTCGCGTGCCTATTTTTACGTAATTCTCGAATTCTCGTTAAAAGGAATCATCGGGTCGCAATTTTCATGTTTGAACAAATATTGAATCCTTGCGTGTAAATCCTTTACGTGTAAGTGTGTAGATGTGTGAGAAAAGACGAAGGAACGGGAGCTTGGTCGTGTGAGCACAAGGTCCTCCCTCGTCTACGAGGGAGAACAGAGATTAAAAAAAGACGATAAAAAAATGTTTCGAGTAGTAGAGTAAGTAGTCCGCGAGATGGTTGAACGACGAGCAAATTAGTTGTAGGTAAATAAAGTCTGTACACCCACCTTGGTTCTGCTGGAATCATCGAGAACCCTAAAAAGAGAAGCTCGTGGGGGGGGGGGCGTGGGGGTCGGGGGTTCGAGTTTTCTCGAGGAGCTTGTACTCGCGAGGACCATCTAAGGGTCAGTGCTAGGCCCGTGGCGAGTCGTGGAAACGAAGCTGACGCAGCTCGTTTTCACGTGATAGCGTGCCGTCAGTCAGTCGACTGCGTCAAAGGAACTAGGAAAATCCATTACGATACCAATTAATAAATTCCTTCAATGAATTACGATTTGATATTTTCAAAAAAGAATCGGTTCAGTTACTTAATTTTCATTCGACTGACTCGGCACGCATGGAATCGTTCCTCAGAGGCACAACGAGGGTCCGCTTACTGGACGTCGACGAAGTTAATGGGAGAAAAAAGCGATAGAAATTAAAAAAATAAGAAAAAATATGTAGTAGCAATCGTGAAGATTATAGACTGTCCTCTTTCTGTCGAGAGACGACGAGTCTCTCCCGTTAGATACTCGTGGCTGTCTTTCAATTTGCTTTCTCTGTCTATCTCTCTCTCTTTTTTTAAATATATGTTGGCTTGGTCGTGGTGTGTTGGCGGCTGGGGAGGAAACAAACGAAAATAGTGAAACTCTTTTTTTTGGTTTTGCGTTTTCACTGCGCGTTCGCCGCGAGGTACTCCTCGTTGCATTGCGTTTCGTTGATTTCTCGTCTCATTGTCTTTTCGTCTCACTGTCGTCGCCTTTTCGGTGGCCTCGCCTTCAGGAGAGCCCGTGGCAATTCTCACGGATCTCGAAGTAGAGATTCAGTAATGCCGATTCCGGCACGTCGTGGAAGCACCTACCCTCTGGCCACTGCACGCACACTGAAACACAAAAACACACCAACACATGATTACGTCAGCGTGCTTCATCGATTTTTTTATTTTTTAGAAAATAACGAAACTAGACTTCAGATCGATTTTTCGCTTGCTGGACAATTCCCTCATATTTAAATAATAATAGATGGCTTTTTATATGTTATATATTTGCACAATTTCATAAAAATTATTGAGCTTTAGCTGTTACATATTAACTTAATACAAAAGCAATTGGTTTAAAACAATTGTTAAAATCTCGCTACCGATTCTTGTCTCAATCTATCAGAGTAAGACCGAATAAAGAGAGAGAAGTAAAGGTGGCTGAGTTCTTCCGCGGTTAGGGTGCTGATCGATCGTGTTTTATTTCGCGCGGAGGATGTTGGGTAACGGCGACCACGTGCGCGTTTCTCACAGAAGTGGATCCAGCATCCATCGGGAATCCTTCAGAGAGAACAGAGACTCGCTTCGCGCAATAAATTATCCAGTTGTCGATATCAGACTCCGGCTCTGCTGCAGACATTCGCCTTGCCCGCCCCCCTTTTTGCCTCGCGAGGAAAAAGGAAGGGAAAACATCTGAAGGATTCCAGATGCTTTTCTCTTAGGAATTGAAGTTCAATTTCAAGTAAAGTAGATGCGTGTTCGCGTCTGGATTTTGAGACATAATAATCGCTAGCGTCTTAGATAAAAATGACTTGGGCTTAAATTTTAATTGAATGGAACACTAAACGTGATGGACTGTTTTCCATAAGACATAAGGGAGTTCTATCATGAACGAAGGAAAGGGAGGTGTATATGGTCGAAACGGTTAAGCTGTATGACGATTGGCTGGTTTCACGAATGCGGGAACGAACGTGGATTTATCGTAGAACCGTGCCGCGATAAATTACCCGAGACACCGTATTTCACCGGGCAATTTCGATCGGCATTTGTAATTCGGATTGGTCTCGGCCGGGGGGAGGGCCGCGATAATGGAATTTCAAATAAAAACGAATGGCCCAGACCCGATCGGACGTAGCATCGTTGCTTACGTTATAGCCCGGACATTTGTACGGCAATTTTTCATTGGCCCTGTAAAAATCCATCAAAAAAACACGGAATAGATTCGGCGACGGTGGCCGAAAATTGTTTCCGAAATTTCCGGAAACCCAGTTTAATATCGGTGGGTCGTATTTCGTGTGGATAATGGCCGCTCTGAAAATGTCAGAGATGATTGGTCCGATAGCAAGAGAATAGCTTCTGTGTTAGAATCGTGAATCTGATACGAACATTTCCAATTATCGCATTTTGTCTTTCTATCAAGGTTCTCGTATAATTCTACTAATAATAATAATAAAAAACATTGTACGGTGTTCTAATTAATATTCGGTAGTTACTATTTTATATAAAACAGTGCCTATTGGTCATCGTTATGAAAAATGTTATATACTTTACAATTAAATATTCTACAAAAATTAAGTATGAAATCAGTTTCTTTGTTTATGGATTGTTCTGATAGGTACATTTCTTCTGACGTTTCACCAAAGAAAAGTCCCGAAGGAAAGAACTGNTCGAATTTTCTATTAAAATAAAAATCAGAAGAAAAGAAATAGTAAACCGTTCAGAAACAATTACTGTTACAACGAGGTGTCACCGTATCAGATTACAAAGGCGATATTAAACCGAGTCCTGTGATGCGCACAGAGACATAAATCTCTGAGCGACAGAGGGGCGACGAATTTAATTAATTCGGCCATCATCTAATTTCCCCGCAATAACAGATAACGCTTGATACCGGGGCNGAGCGAATACATTCGTGGAATTATCAATGGGATTCATGAGTCATTGTATATAGATATGATAATAAATTTTAACAAAAGAATAAAATATCTTGCCATGTTCCTAATTTTCTGAATATAAATATGATTAATTTATAAATCATTTCCGGAAGGTTGAAAGACCATTTTTCAATATTGTTATAAAACGAACGAGTCTTAATACTTTCATTTCCATTAGTTATGAAACATGAACATAGTTATGAAAAATAGATTGAAATTTAAGTGTCCTGGTGTAGCAGTGGATTATCGCGAATGAACGATGATTTAGGCGAAAATAATGGGTCTTGATAGCGACCCGGGATGATCATCATTGACGAAGCGAAAGTCGCGCGTCGCTGAGAGGATGGATCGTGGGATCGCGTGTTGGATGGCTGTATCTTTGGGCCGAAACGAAAACGGAAGGCGGCGAATTATTCGTCCAACCTTAACTCGGTGGT
Organism: Ceratina japonica; assembly: GCA_019453355.1. Taxonomy (NCBI): domain Eukaryota; kingdom Metazoa; phylum Arthropoda; class Insecta; order Hymenoptera; family Apidae; genus Ceratina; species Ceratina japonica. The sequence goes on along the minus strand of SMSR01015921.1, from coordinate 298,160 downwards.
CAGAAGGGAACTAGGTTTCGCGGATGGGCCTCGTCGGCTCGTTACGGGCACGCAATATCTTCTCGAAAACTCTACCAATCTCCTGCATATCTCGGTCTAATTTAAATCTCAATTCTTCAGCTTGATAAACAAACGTGATCAAACGCGAGGGTTTATTCACATTTTATCTTATTTATACAAAGTTAGTCAATAAGAAGTATCAAACACTACAATATAATTTTTTTCAATATTCACTACGCGATTCTTCTAGTGATTCTCACGTCAAAAGTGAATCCGGAAGCAGAAATGTTTTATTACATACAGTTTCCAAAAAATAGCGGTTTTTGTAAAAGTGTATGGTCTTAGGGAACATAGTTTCAGGATTTGTTTTTGACACGAGAAACTATGAGAATCACGCACAGTGGATGTAACAAAAAAAATGAAAAAGTTTTGTTTTATCGGACTGTGTCATATCCGATAACTTGTTCAACGATTTGAACAACGAAAACGTGCACCCTTGTGTTTTCACAAATCGAAATCTCTACTAGACTCTAGAAGAAATTGAATTACTGGGCAATTTCTTCTTTATCTGTACACAGGGTTCTAATATGAATTCAACACTACACGAATTGGGAATTATCTTCACGATTACGGGATGTAAGCGATATCTCGAACATTTCAAGAGAAATTCTCGTTGAACGAATCTCTTTATGATTCCATTCTCGACAGCCTTCCGCCGTACCGTTTGAGCATAGTCGTTACGGCGTACCTATTTCGACCACGATTTACCCCGAAAACTTCCTGAAGCTACTCGTTTCCTCCTCGCGGAACGACGCCCATTCTTTTTAAAATTGCACATTGCGGAACGGGACCGTGCAAACATTACAGAAACAACAAGCCATGCGGCACACGCGAGAAACTGCCGTTACGTGGTTTGTTTTCGCCAGCCACCCTCTGTCCCATCGTAAATTTACCCTTGCCCAGCCTGTCGCGAAAATGCCCGAGAAAAACACGATGCGCCCCGTAAAAGCGGAGTATTCGCCTTTCTTTATTGACACACAAAATCCGCGATTCTTCGTTAAAGCCAAGTATTAATAGACCAATTTTTTCAAGAGTCAGAACGGCGAAACAATAATTTTCTATATTTCTTTACAATTGTGATGGAAATACAAGTCAAGCATTTATGATTGATCAATAGCAATAATTTTCATCGAAACACATGATTTACAGTCTTCCTTTTTTGTTACGATTTCTTCTGTGAAAAATACGGAACATTTGATGCTACAATTTGTCACAGTCAACAAACTTAAAGGAAACTCTGGGGAGTTACTTTACTTCGAGAAGGGTTCCAAGAATTTTTCGACAGGGAGAACACAACGCGAGGTAAAGTAACGGCGCGACACGTGTAGACGAAAAAGTTCGAAAGATGCCATTCATCGATGCGATGGAAAAGCGTATGGCTTTCCACGTTCGCGCGCGCCGGTGAGGAATACGTTTCCCGGAGTCGAACCTTTTCGCGTCACTAGATTCCTCCGTGCCACTGCGTCAGCCTCCATTTGCGAAATTGTTTCTACCTGGTCCCATTTTATCAAACGCGAATTCTAGATCAAATAGAAACTTTCATGGATATCTATACGCGTGTCTCGTCTCATACATATATTTGTGTACGTTTCCTTAAATCCTGCACTATTTAACTAATTTATAGTAAATTTGTGCACGTTATAAAATGTGCTGAATTAATGAATTTTTGATCGTATATTTTGAAAATTTGATTTTATGCTAACAGTAAACAGTATTTACTTCACTGAGTGGCGAATAAAAAGAAGTTGAACGATCGCCGGGATGCACAAAAGCGAAACGAGATTTCTGAAGAACAGTTTCTATACGCGAAATCAGAATAAACGTCGATTTCCATCGAGCGAACTTTCTTCCGACAAACACGGAGAGAACCGTGAGCTTATCTTCGACGGTATCATTTTCAATGACGAAAACAACGCAATCGGAGTGCGAGCCTGAGAAATGAAACTGGTTCGAGGAGAGGTCGACATTTTAGATTAAATTTCCTGGCTCTCCATTCCTCAATTAAAATATTGACGAATGTGATCGGACGAAAAACAATTTTATCTTCACCGACCGAATTTTCGTTCGTAAAATATGTCCGAGCGGCGGCACAGAAATAATGTATATTTTAAGAACAGCCTCTCCGCGTCAAATTTCAATCCTTTAGGGCAATTTGCATTTACTTCCTTTTTAGCAAATAAAAACTTTCGAAATGAAATTGAAATTCGAAAGAATCCGAGACGGGCATGGAAACTGGGCTGGATATCCGAACACCCCCGAGGGAACTGTTCCATAAAATAGCGAGTGGCGTGGCCCGTTTCACTGGCAACCCATCGCCGGAGGAAAATTAAAAGTTATCGAGCAGCGTAGCCTCGGAAAAAGTCGTTACACGGACTCTGACACGGTAACATCGTGAAAATAAGAATGAAATTGGGAGTCGGTCGGAGTGTGAAAAATGTTACGAAGTTACCTAAGAGATTTACGTGTCCTATCGCGCTTTGGTACTTGAATTACAGCTATTTTTATCTTCGCCAATACAATTCCATTTGTTAGTGAACCTCAATTTTTTTCGAATTTTCTATTAAAATAAAAATCAAAAGATAAGAAATGGTAAACCGTTCAGAAACAATTACTGGTACAACGAGGTGTCACCGTATCAGATTACAAAGGCGATATTAAACCAAGTCCTGTGACGCGCACAGAGACATAAATCTCTGAGCGACAGAGGGGCGGCGAATTTAATTAATTTGGCCATCATCTAATTTCNGAATTTCTGAATGTGACAAGTACGCAATTATTGTGTTCTCGGTTATCGCTTCTGATTACTTTAAATCGAATGGTGTAAATGTAACCACGCTATTTCGATCCCAAAAAGAGGCTTGCTGTCAGTCTTCTCGACAGATAAAATCCGCTCAAAGAAAAGNCGAATTTTCTATTAAAATAAAAATCAAAAGATAAGAAATGGTAAACCGTTCAGAAACAATTACTGGTACAACGAGGTGTCACCGTATCAGATTACAAAGGCGATATTAAACCAAGTCCTGTGACGCGCACAGAGACATAAATCTCTGAGCGACAGAGGGGCGGCGAATTTAATTAATTTGGCCATCATCTAATTTCCCCGCAATAACAGATAACGCTTGATACCGGGGCGCAATCTCATCGGCCGTTACCCGTCGACGGCAATTTCCATGCCGACGGATTATACGTTTTACGCTCGCGCGGGAGGGTGAAAGGCCTCGCGAAAATTCACTCTAGCGAGGAGACCGGAGATCCATCAGCGAATCTCTGTAAACGTCGCGCTCCTTCGGTGCCACTTTGTATAATACGCGTAACGTCGACGGAATCGTCGTCTGACGGCTGACGGAAAGCCGAGAGCTTTTCATCCCCCCGGGAACGAAATTTCCGCGTGCGAGGCGAGAAAAAGTGCGACCAGATGAAATTTACAACACCACCGACGCCGGGAAAGCTTTTGCGCCGGACGATACGCTCGAATATTCGCTCTTTGTACGCGTTTTTCCATCGCGAACAGAGGAAAAATGACGGGTCAGCAGCGTCACGATCTACCTACTACCGTTTCGACAAGGATTAGTCGTCGACCGACTTGCATCCGTTGCTTTCACTCAATTCGGCATTAAAAATCGCGCGCGGAACTCGCTAGCTAAGACCGTTGAGAGATTTATTCCCTGCCGAGCTAAATTGTCAAACCCCTTTTTCATACTAATGAGATCCTTTTTATATCTGCATGCTTTAGAAATAGAAATTCCTTATTCGCAAAATTTATATTCATTTATTAAAAAATCGTAATAAACAGAATACAAGAAAAGTAATTTCTTATTTTTGTACTTTTAATTAAAGGAATTGTTGAGCTATACTAAACAAGGAATTGACAAAAGCTAAAGAGATTTAATCCTGTCAGAGACAAATATAGAACTTTACTTGAATTCCTGCATCGGTTTATCAGTGTGAACGGATTATTAATCGTGGATACGGTAGCTGTAATAACATCCCTCCGGGAACGGTTAAATGAGACGATTCGAACGTGAATCTGTTGTGGATACCTGTAGCTATTAAGAGAGACGTTTTCGCGCGCGTTTACTGCACGCGTGAACCGACCCGTGTCGATCCTAATCTCCCCGCGTGCGACTGTGCGGCTAATCGCACGATTCTCGATACTCGGGTAAATTTCTCTGCGGGATGCGGTCCGGCAAGGAATTGGTTCGATTAGGTATAGCGAAGTAACGCGGTTGGGGTTGTTGGAGGTAATGGGCAATATTCGATTAATTGTGGTCGAAAAGCTGTTAGTTGTATATTAACTCTTATTCATTTTCGAATAAATTCAATCGAACCTGATTTACGGGAACCCAAATTCGTTTAGTTGATTGACGAGTTTAACTATAATTAGAGACGCAATTAGCCCGGGTTATGTTAGGAAATAGTTGGCAGCCGACGATAGTTATTGTTGTTCGATTATTTATAACAGCATCGTGACTTAATCAATGTAACGTATCTCCCTTTTGTCATATGAGGCTTTCAAAAATAATTAACTTAAATTAACGAATAAAAAAGTGATAAAATGTCTTTTAGAAGAAAACGTTTTCTTGAAACCTCGACAATTATTTCGTGAAACTGCGAGACATATTTTCATAGTCCCCGCAAGAGTAGTTGAATACCTCTCGACACGTAGTTTAACATTAAAATTTCACGTGTCTAAAGTGAGTTGAATTCCTAATTTAATCTAGTTAGAATACCCATTGAATTAAACGAAACGTTGGTGGTGCTCTGTTTACTTTATAAGGTAGAATAATGAATTGTCCGAGCAACGAGTATACCGTAATAACATTATTGACATTAAGTTTAATTTATGACGACGAGTTTCGTTAGCTTCGTATTGAAAATTTATGATGGGACTTACCGTTGGGTACCGTCGGTGGTTTTTTCGTCTGCACCCTCGCTGTCGCGTTGTTCACCTATTAAATTAACAATTCCATATCAATAAGATTTTCCATTGCACTCAACTATGTCAATTATTATTGTCAATCAATCTCGAGATTCGTGCGAGCCTTCACGTTTATTTAAAAATATAACAGGAAACGAATTCTCTGAAAGTTTCCAATATCAATTATAAAACGACTTTTATTAATATGTTTTTTAATTAATTTTGATAGAAACACGAAAATGATTCCGCGAAAATATTTTCGACGATCGAGAATTTGTCTGCAGTTGATAATGAAATAAAATAAACTGTTGATCAATAGTTGAACAATAATTTCACGGGCCGCGCATGAATCTGTAGATAGAGCGATCGATCGTGGGCGTCGATAGATGCACGGCGACCGATGCGGCGGGAACGCAATTTCTCCTCTCAATTTTCATTTCGTTGAAATTCGCCGCGGAAAAGCGGAGTAACGAGTAAAACCGGGACCGCCGTCGCGCATCCATCAACGGCCGAATACGTGAAAATGACTACAGCTGCGCGACGCTAGCTTCGCCTTTATTCGTTTTTTAATATCCGTCTCGAAATTTTCATCGGATGTGTTTCCCGGGGAATGGACGATTTTTTCTACCTCATAAGCGCGAAGATAGCTAGGCGCAGATGCGTGTAATTTCATTCCTATATTTTTTCCAAGCGATCCCCAACTCGTGATATTAGCAACCAGACATTTTATATTAAGAAAATTTCGAAATGGTATCAGATATCTTTTCCGGTTTGCTAAATTCAGAGTTGAATGGATCCTTTTTCTACCTGTTGTCATAGCTTATCTACATTCAAGAAATTTGTTGCATATTTCATGAGCAGGTAGATTCTCCCAGAGAATTCCTTGGGAAATCTACCGAAATCAAATTCTTGGCTTCGAAAATACCGAATGAAATAATTGAGTAAAAAATACAATAAAGTTTAAGATTATATAAAAAGAAAATGAAGATTGTTTTCTTGGACGTATTTTATTTTCAGAGCCAAGAATGAAGCTGTGTAATCGATCGCCTTAACGTTCACAATTTTTAATACAATATTTTACCAACTTCACATTATTAATTAAAAACGTTTCCAAGATAAAATGAATTTCAGAGAAAAACTTTCAGATTTGAATCTAAACATACGTAGGCGATCGATACGGTTGAAAATCTGGTAAAGTGGAGACGAGTAAGCAAACGAGAAGCAATCTCCTCTAAAAAAAGAAAATGAAAATAATCTCTCCTCGTGACGAATCAAAACACGCGGACAATCGTAAAAAGAGGTGGTGAAAAAGAAACCCGTTCCTTTTGATCGATAAACGTTCCACTTTTCCAGATGATCAAGACAAAGGAAGCGCGGAAACAGAAATCAAGAGAGACAGTTCTGATGTCGAATTTTTCGATTATCACAATTTCGCACAAGTACCCTTCGTCGCTGCTGGATAAGTTGAAAAGAATACAGAAAAAACTAAGAGTGAAACGAAGAAGCAAAAATTTCGATGGTTCGACGCTTCACTTCATCAGTCGAGTTTCCTCTTACCGTACACTGTTCTCCAGTTTTTCTCGCCCTTTGGCTTCTTTCATCATTTCACATTTTCCATTTTACCGGGAAAATGATACCTCGTTACGCGCGCTTTTGTATTTATCTCTGCCACCTACGCTTTCATATTTGTCGTTTTTAAATAATCATTTTCAATCATTCTTTGATTTTAAACCACAAATCAAAAGTTTATTGATAAGTCCCAATATTTAGAAAGCACGTTAAAATATCTGTGATAAATCTCTTGGACAGAATAATATAGATTTACGATGGTAAAATCAAATATACGTCGCGTCGTTAGAATCGATTCGTAGCTCGTTCGAATGGCAAATAATGCAAGTAGAGACGAATCTCGAAATCTTTGTTTGCTATACGCCCATCGTTGTCGAACATACGGGCGTGCGTACGCACTCTGCAATTGCATCCGCGATTGTTTTGCAAATTGGACTGTCGAATCGCGCACGCAGCGTTCAATCGCGACTGTACCCGAATTCCAATCGACTCCCTTGCTTGACAATTACTCCAGCACAAAAGGGAATGTAGGATTCATTTTTTTTTATAAGAAATAGTTATATATACGTGATTTTATTTAGATGCTTTTTTCACATGTATAGTTAATCAGATTAATCTTTATTATTTAGCATTGTAAATTATATGTATTATAGGTAATGAGAGAACATTATTTTTATTCAACCGAGCGAAATGCTTGTAAAGTAAGAATCACGAGATCGCAAATGTATCGGGATTTCCATTTAAATGGCGGGTCAAAACGTTCGAGCGAGTTTACAAAGTCTAATTTCATTTGAATTTTCGCGATTTTCTAACAGCAAGCGAAGCGCATACGTCAACGGCTGTTTTGCAAATTGGGACGAAACCGTATTAAGTATTCCCGGATCGAACCTCGAGTACTATAATAAATTCAACTCGGCTTATATACATCGGAATAACATAACGTTGCCGGGTATCTCAAATATTTGCAAGCGGAAATCTGACCGTGGCAGCGGGGGATTTTTCACGGTCGAGTTTTCCCCGACATCGACAGTTTAATTCGATTTACCGGAAATCGAATTCCCCGCTGCGGCGAGGCCAAGTTGCCATAACTTAGGCTGGTATACCTCTACTTTTCCATCTCTTGTGACTTAATCTAACGTGATTTATCGTGGCCCAGATTTAACGTAGAATATGTCGTGTCCACGGTTTACTAGAACCCCGCAAAGTTTAGATTCTAAGAGGTAATAAATTCTAGTATTTTGCATTCTGCATGAAAGTGTTAAAATCCACTACGTCTACTGAAATTAAGGAACTGTTCGATTATCATATTTAACTATCTTTTATTGAAACTGTTCACAAAAATTTACGATACTCCGTGATTAATTGTAACCGATTATGGCATTTAGCAGTTTTGAGATAGCAATTTCTGTAACGAGCTTCCAGCCGCCCTAAGCCCAGCAAAATTGCATCATCACGAGCATTCGACTCCTGGCCAGTGGCGTTATCGCACGATTCCCCTATCTATCGGCTGTAACCTGTCCCATCGTTGTTACAATATTATCTCTATCGTCGCGACCATACTGCATGATTTGGCTGCGCAAACTGTCCTGAATCCTTTAGCACCCCGGCTCGCCTATGTACATGTCGGCTAAAACCGGGGGTTGACTCGGATCTATTTAGACGTCAGTTAACTTTGATCTCGCACGGTCCCTTCACAAAGAGCCCCGGCCATCAGAGGTCCAGCCTTTATCAGTTATTAACTCAAACAGATCTCCCGATTCAATTTCGTAGAGGTTAGAGCCCGGTCGGCTGATGCCGATCCGATTAAGAAGCATTGTAACCGGATCTTCCGATTGTCATATCCCGTGGCTCTTCCGATTCTTGGCGACCGGCGCGGCAATTTCGCTCAACGATTCTCGACGTTCGATTAATTGCGAAAACGTGTCTCGGGGCGAATACCAGTAGCGTAGCATAATAAACGGGATCCGAGGGGTTTCCGCGAGAGTTTCGTGACGCGAGCTGACACGAACGATCCACGATTTCCGGTGGTATCCGACCGCGGGTATCACGGCGATCTGAATTGAAATGCAGGAAGCGAGTAAATCTAACACCCAAGTCCCGGTAAATCCTGCCTCGTTAGCCCGGACGACCTGGAACGCAGCATCGATTTTTCCTCCTACGCGTCTTCCCGGTTGGTTTATCATCGAGAATGGCACACATCGTTTTACCACCGCAGACACAAATCACAACTGGATTACCGCTCGTTACGATCGTTTAAGGCTATCAATCATCCCTCTGCCAATTGCTTCTGAACAATTATATAATCATTTCCCGTCATGAATCCAAATAAAATGCGCCCCATGACGTTTAAGTAAAACTTGCGGACTGAAGTCGATTACGAGTGACAAAGGGGCTCTTTATGCCAAGACGTAAATTGTAAAGAAGTGCAATTACTGTTCGGAACAAGTTGCAAGCGAAGTTTTTCATTAACAAGGCTGACAAAGTGTTTTAGCCGATCAATATGGAACTTTTTTCATTAACAATCTTGTCGTCTTCGTTATAATTCATAATTGCGTCTCGCTTGTTCCCAGATAATTGACTCGGCGATAATCTTTGCGTGCTTCTCTACAACGAACTTACCGACGTTATCGAACAGGATAATCATTTTCAGCTTCTTATTAAAAAACTTCTAACACTTTTTCCCATTGATTTTAATACTATTTTCGTATTATTTAATGCTTCTAATCTGTTTATGTCAAAATATTTGCAATGCTTTTCCCATTATAATATTGTCAGTAGTAGCAATAACTGCGTCAGTAGTACAAGTCAATAAATATACTTTCTACGTACTTGAGAATTTCTGAATGTGACAAGTACGCAATTATTGTGTTCTCGGTTAGCGCTTCTGATTACTTTAAATCGAATGGTGTAAATGTAACCACGCTATTTCGATCCCAAAAAGAGGCTTGCTGTCAGTCTTCTCGACAGATAAAATCCGCTCAAAGAAAAGTACCCACCCCCGCATATCGTCAAAGGGTTTACCAAAAAGAAGACAGCTCTCGTTCGAAGAGGCGCCACTTGACCGAATTAATAATCGATATGACCTAACCCGAAAATTCACGCCGTATTGGTTCGCTCCAAAAGTTCGTGCAAACACAAGAATTATATAATTTACAATTCCGTATTTCACGATTCAACAGATTATTTCTTATTCTCTTTTGCGTTATCTCCGCGACGTTTCAAATGTACATGCGAGACGCGAGATGCCTTCAAAGTTCAACTTTTTGATGTATAAGGGAATCGAAGACGTAGGTAACTCGCGTGGCCGAGCAGGATCGTACGTTTCGCTCAACCTTGCTCGCGCCGGCTGCATCTGCATAAATTTGACTTGCTAACGGACCGAAAACCGTGGCCACCTGTCGTTATGCCAACGATCAGGCTGCATGAGCTACGGCGACGCCACTAGGTCGACTTCCGTCTTTCCCGGGGAATGCCACACGGTTCCGGTGCCGCGCCGCTGCTTTTTGTCCTTCCCTCGTTAGTCACCTTCGACCTTCGCGCCGCTCGCTGGCAACCTTCTCGCCCTGAGTCTCCTCGGGATCGGTGTATCGATCACCGGCCTCCGGGGGTGGCGGATTCGCGGCCGATTTTGATGTAGGAGGCGTGGGTGGCGACTTCTTGGGTCTCCGAGCTCGGGTAGGTGGACTGGAGAATGTTTCATTTGTTGGAATAACAGTGGGAGTGGTTGGTAATGCCTTTGAGGGTGGGAAGTTTTTCCCTTCGACAGTCGTGGGTGGATTTCGCTCGAAGCGACTCTGTCGCAGATATTCCAGAGACATTTGGTAGCGCGCAGTGTGAAACTCTGTGTCTCGCAGGCGTTTTTCAGCAATATTTATACAGTACTGTTCGTCGCTTGAATTATTTTACGAATATGTAATATATTGTTTCTAATACAATTTTTATTTAAGAATTAGTTAGAAGACTTCGTTGAAAAATAATTTCCACCCATTTCTCTCTGTGCTAGAGCATAATCTTGGTCATATTTTAGGCTACGTTAAGACGTCGATGTTGGCCTCATCGACGGTGACCTGGAATTCTNTACTGTTCGTCGCTTGAATTATTTTACAAATATGTAATATATTGTTTCTAATACAATTTTTATTTAGGAATTAGTTAGAAGACTTCGTTGATTTTGGGGTGGCAAAAATAATTTCCACCCATTTCTCTCTGTGCTAGAGCATAATCTTGGTCATATTTTAGGCTACGTTAAGACGTCGATGTTGGCCTCATCGACGGTGACCTGGAATTCTGTAGGGTGACTTCTTGTCCTCACGTGTCTGTTACTTCGCCGCTCGTTAATCTGCATTCTCGGAACGATCGACGTAATTTCTCTTCCGAAGGCTCTTCCCGACCCTCTCTCGTCATTTGTCACGACATCTAGTCACACTGTTACTCGTTTTTAGATCCTATCGCTCTTGTCTCGTTAAGGGATAGCCTCTATTCTTGTCGCTCCCCTTGGAAATCTATCATCCACTACAGAATCGATCACCCACGTCCTACCCTTATCAGTACAAGGTCTCTCGATTTTTCGGAATATTTCCAAGTCCTCCGAGTATTCAATAAACCTCCCCAATAATTCCCTTATAAAACTCTCTTCCCCTAATTTTACGCAGACCCGAAGGTTCGAACTCTCGGCTATAATTTGAGAAGCCTTCTGAATTTCGAGCTCCCACTTTCGGAACTTCGAAATGAACGTCTCCTCCGAGAATCAACCCTTTCGGGATACTCGAGGGAAGAAAAAAATCCGGGATAAAGGGGTCTCGTTACGAGGGTACAACCGATTCCCGCAAACAGACCACCCTTTCGCGCTTTTCAACCTCCTTCGGGGTCGGTCAACAATGCTTTCAGCGGGAGCGTGCAAAATTGAAGCGCGCTAACGAGGCCGAAAGGCCTCCGATAATCGAAGAGTATCGGCGTCCCCGGTTCGCTAACTAGCGCCGGTGCTTAAACCAGTTTAAAACTTCCCCAAAGGTGAACCTTTGAACGAGCGTCGGCCAGGGGCAGGGAAAACGGGCCTAGCGACGCCGCCCCGTTCCCAACCGGCCCATTATCTTAACGAACACCTTTTGTAGTCCCGGGGCATTGTGCTCGCTCGTTGTTCGCCTCGAGCGCTCGCCGAGCGATATATCGGTCCAATGAGACACGGAATATCCCCGATGATCGATCGCGTCTCGCGCAGAGTCCTCTTCGATCGGGTTTGAGGAGCGGTGGTTACGCAGTCCCTCGGGAAATTCTCTGGATCCTCGCGGTGGAAATTAAAGGGTAATTAAAGCGACGTTATTACTAGCTGCGGCCGTGGCAGGTGATTCCTCTGCTAACTGGAACGAGAGCTCGGCGCATTGCTGGGTAAACACGGCGAAGATAATGTTTAAGCAAACGGGAAAGTATTTGATGAATGTTTCTGCCGGGGAATATTGTTTCTAGACGGCGAGCATGGTAGAGTATACTCGGGGCCTGTTTCGCCTGTCAAAGTTAAAGTACCAATCCTCTGTGTTTCTTGTAGCATTACGATAACAGATTATTCTTGATATTTCACAGACCGTCGGATAATAGAACATTTCCCGTGTTCTATTCGATATTTAAAGAAGACCAAATTTAGAGTTATATGAATTGATGTGTGCCAGACTGGTTTTCCATATCTCTCTTAATTTGTAATTTCCAGGTTTGCCCGTGGGAGGTATTTAATTAATTATTCCCCATTGGATTCACGTGTATGTTCAATAATCATGATATGCGGGATATGTGTCTTTCATGATACGAAACGCGTTTTGAATATCCTGGTCTTCATTGCTCTTATTGTCTTCTACCCTCATCCATAACAAGTAGCTTTATCGCGAACAAACGCAGTCGATATTAAATATCACTTTAATTCTCTTTGCATTTTATTATCCTCTCCGTGGCCATTAATAAATAATTGTGTCTCGCCAAACGTAGACCGTTCCAACATTATTATTCCCTCTGATTTTCGCCGTTCCCTCTTCATCTTCTCTGAATCGTGATAAATGATTTTGTTATAAATAAACGTCGATTCGGCTGGAATCAGGCGACGAGCCGAGGGCTGCAGCGTACAGGTTCGAACAAAAGCTCGGCCAATACAATCTCAGCTGGCAAACAAGCCGGCAATAAAACGGGGATATTCGCTGGTTTAACAGAAAAGACTACTGCCTCTGTTCCGCGTTTTCACGACGTAATTACGAGCTTTTCCCGCGGGGGGATGGAGACGTGTGCGAAGACCGTATCGTGGTTTCATCTGGACGATAAACTTTCCCGGAATCTGCTGGCCGTGCGATTCTCGAATGACACGCGTCGCTGGCCTACGGATTGACTTTTTTTTTTAGGACGTCCTCTAATTTGACTCTCCCTTAATCCCGCCCGTAATTAAAAAAGCTAAGCTCGCGAAAAGGGGATCATCGCTCGGATTTCCAACCCTCTTTTCACCTGTTCGGTCTTTAACTTCTTGTTAGGCTGAAACTCTTGGAGAACTCACGGGACCGGAGTACTCGGTTCGACCCTCGTTTCGTCATTTTGTTAACGATGTCTCTTAATTTCCCGGAAACTTGTAATTACTGGTACGGATATATTTAATTGCACGAGCCGAAGATTAACGAGTGTCGAAACAGGACCGGGATACAAGTTTACATGTACGCGGTCGCAGAATCATCGCGCAGATTCCCGCGTTGGAACCCCGTAATGAAAAAACACATTTGCGTTTCACTCTAATTATTTTCAGAGCGGCAACGAGTTTTTAACAACTCCCAGCGCGCTCTCCCTTGTTTTATATTCTTTCTGGTTTATACGACAATTTTCATTATTCTAGTTTAACGCAGTCAGTGCGAAAAGAGCGAGCTAACTTTTTTAAAAGATGTTGCTAGGTAAGCTGATAGGTGGCAGAGAGCACGCTCGCGCGGTGTCTCGCGGATTTAAACAGTGTTCGCCCGGCTCCAACGAATTTACGCTGCTCGAACTCGCGTTCTCCGGGTGTTTACGAAGCGGGGACCGCGTAAAACACGCTCGTAAATTTCAATTATGCCGCGGCTTATTACGCGGACAGAAATAAGAGCCGCGCTAGCGCCGGCTGCGCGTGTAACGCCCTAATTGGGCATTAAAACTTGTTAATTTTAATTCGGGGTTACGTCGATATTTTACATACCCCGTTGCTTCTTTCTCCTCGATGTCAGTAAATTTTCATTTTATCCCTTTCGCGCTATATTCACTTACGACCTCTATGAACGAACTTTTTTTTTTCAAATTTTGTTCGCCAGTCGCGAGGGTACTTGTGCGAAAATGTCAACCACTTACTTATCTAACTTAAACGATTAAAAATTAGCGTGGAACGCTCGCGTGCTGTTTCGGTCCGGGTAGCAAATTTTCCAAAAAAAGAGTTGACGTAATTCCCGTCGGAAACGCGCGACGACGTAGCGTGGAACGGGGGATGCGCGAACCATTGCGAAGAATTCGAACAAATATTTGACGTGCACGAGCTTTGGAAACTTCCGCGAACGCTGGCAAATTTTTTTTCCCCATTCTCCTTTATTGAACAACGTTTGAATTCCCGACGCGATGGAAATTCATTCAATTTGTACACAGTAACAGATAAAAGAACATAGGACGATGAAAATCCATTCGGTTCCAATTTGTGTTTCTTTTTCTGCTTAATAGATAAATCTAAGAATTCCAATGAGATTTTTATCAGAGACGGAGATGAGGACGTTGAAGAACGAAGGATCTATCGGAACTTTCGTAACAATCGTATATTCAATCGAAACTCCGAAGCAAGAAAGAGGAGTTGAAAAGTTAATCTCCTGATCTTGAATTCAGGATCGGCCCCTTTTCTGCTCTTCGTCTTTTCAGCTTCAATATATAATTCAGAATGGCTAGCCTATTTTCGTTTATCTTTATTCGACTAGTTCTTTTATTGGAATTCTAAAAGTAACAAAACGGTAACAAGACTGTTCGATAAAAATACCGTGATAAATATACGAATGATAAGAATAAATTGATTCGCCGTTTGTAAAAATTATAAAAAGCTCGGGCACGTTTCTCATATCTGTTCGAAATAATTTAATTAATAAATCCCCGTGCGAACAGAGGTGGGCAGATTTTATATAAAAATAATAGACAAAGAATCGAACCCCCTTTTCTGCTCTTCGTCTTTTCAGCTTCAATATATAATTCAGAATGGCTAGCCTATTTTCGTTTATCTTTATTTGACTAGTTCTTTTATTGGAATTCTAAAATTAACAAAACGGTAACAAGACTGCTCGATAAAAATACCGATAAATATACGAATGATAAGAATAAATTGATTCGTCGTTTGTAAAAATTATAAAAAGCTCGGGCACGTTTCTCATATCTGTTCGAAATAATTTAATTAATAAATCCCCGTACGAACAGAGGTGGGCAGATTTTATATAAAAATAATAGACAAAGAATCGAGACACTTTTCAAAGCGAAATTGCATTGCAAATTGTCAAACGTGTAATCGTATTTTTATAGCAAAAGACAAATTTGTTAAAAAATTGCTGTTTAATGCCCAGCTGTGTTCCCGGCAAACAAACGAACGGGTTCGACCGACGAAATTGTCTAAATGTGCGTTCCACGAACAAAATTTTCGACGAATCATTAAGTTTTAAGGGGGTGAGAGAGCGGGCAGTGCGAGGCGTTATCTCTCGTCACTCGTCAGAGTTCTTTATGCTTTTCTTATTTCCCGATTTTGACGTGCGCTCAGTTTCCTTACCTTTTCGGACACTTCGAGGATCGTTTATTCGACTTCGGCCCTTCTCAGTGTCCACTCCCCTCTTTAGCCTCGGGCGTTATCTCTTTAAACTCTCTCATTTCTCATAATACTGTTTGCTCGCTCTCTCAATTCTGTATTTTACGTCCTATCATCGGATCTCTACTATCGCGCGGCTCGAACCGTCAGTCCCCGTCTGTCAAAGGACACAAAGAGACCCCGGCGTGAGACATTTCTGTCACGTTATTCGCTGAACATAGTTGCCTCCATCAAGTCTCGTTGGCCGTGTCTTTTCACTCTTTATATTCACGACAGTTTTTAATGCCTCGTGTTTCTTTTTCATTTTGTCCGAGAAACCGTTTCGAGGCTGTTTCGAGCGCGTCCACCCCTTCAACTTTCGCTTCGGAGCGAACCGTGCCGCCTACGCGACGCGAATTAATCTGTACCTAGTTCGTGCGCGGGTCCGCGTTCACTTCCGAGACGAGTTCCGTGAATTTCTGCGAGCGTCGTCGGTGGCACGGCTCGCGCCTCGGTCCTCGATCCGCTTGCGCCCTCGACAGGCGTAGCGACGCGGAGGCAAACTTGGCAATGGCGAATTAGAGGCTCGGGGGTCGCAACCGATCAAAATTTGTTGCCGGGACGCTGCGCTGCGGTTTGGGAAACTTGTGGGTGAGATAGCTATATAGCGAGTTTTAGTATTAAATTGAAGAGTATTATTATGCGTGACGAGATTAGTGACGTGAATCTCTTGAAGAAAGCTCTAAGAAATACGGATATCTCGTGCCTGGCTGGGGCATACGAAACCGATCCAATTTTTATAAAACTTCGTACAAATTCAATTGGAAATATTATTTGCACTCCAGATTTCATCGATACCTCTTTTACGTCGTGTTATTTTAAACGTTCAATAAAAATATCGTGTAATATCGTCGGGAGATATTTTAGAACTGGATGAATTAATTTCAGAACAGAAGAGATAATAAAAGTCCGCGGTTCTATTAATTGATTTAAAAAAAAGACGATATACATGTATAAAATGAGATATTCAAGTTAAAATCGTAGCATGGGATGAAACATTTCGTATACGGCAGCCCGGTCACGGTCAGCCGAGAAGTTATACAAAACTGGTTACACGAATCATTTTAGAAATATCCAGACACAGGTATTGATTAATTTACGATACGTAAAGTTGGCTCAAAAAGCGGTTTTAATAAAAACAGTGATGCAACAATTTCTAGCTACAACTACCGTGCCAACGAGAGGTTCGAAGCTTCCGAGCAACATTGTTCTATCGGATTAACTTCTGGTATCGACACGCAGTGACCAGGCGTCACGTTCGGATACCGTAAACCGTCGACCGCCGCGTCGTATCGGTGCCGATTAGAGTTTAACCCCGTCTTTGTTATTAATAATTTCGCCGAACGCCATTGCCACGATCTGCCTCGCGATTTGCCGCAACGGAGCCACGTATCTGTACTCATAATGCAAAAACAGGAACATTGATTTCCAGCTACGTGTTTATTAGGAAACTGAGCGACCGAATTACTCCGCTAACCAGAATCGATTTGCTCTTCAATAACGCTCGAGATTCCGAGTGTTTGGATTGAATTCGATACAGTGTTCATCAGTCGATTGTCTCGTAATTACAAACTATATGTATGAATTAAAAAAAAAAAAAAAACGTGGCTCCGTGAAGAATATTGACGCAAGCTTGTAAGATCGAATTTTCTTAAAACTAGTTACGAATCTCGTACTGGTAAATCCAAGAAAATTCTGTTGGTAATTATTCAGGAAGTTACTTTAAGAAAATCGTGAATGTATGAGATAAGAATCGTGTTTACCAGTACGATAAATCCGCGTACCTTAAATCTATAATAGTCTAAATTAGGCGACCAACGTGTTCGAGAGAATTGAATTAGAAGCAGCGTTCGTAAATCGTAGTATTGTTAGATACGAGAAAACGAAAGAGACGAGGATCGACAGAAGCGATTGCGCTGGTCGCCTGAGAACGAGAAGCGCGGATCGAAACGAGCTCGTGTCAAATCGGTCCTCGCTTCTCGCGTGCGCCTGCAAATAAGTTCGTTTAACGACACAGTGTATAATAAATGAATTAATGACGATGTATACATATATATATGTATGTATATATATATATAAGTATAAGAATGTTCATGCACACCTCAATCTTTCTGCCCTCAACCACGGTGCCGTGTAGCCTCTCACGTGCCCGGTCCGCGTCAGCACTATTCGCGAAAGTTACAAAACCGAATCCCTGCATGCAAGGACAGACAAAACAACATGCATTAAACTCAACTTACAGACTGCCAGCGCTCGGCAAACCGGCCGACCGGCGTGCCCGACATTTCGTGCCCTCGCTCTTTTTATCATACAGATCTTAATCGTTTAACCAGAACAAAAAAAATGGGGGAGTTAAACGAAATAGGAAGTAAGAGAACTGGTGGATGTAGAAGAAAGAAGCGTGACGCTTTTCAGTTTCGTTTACGTGACACGCAGTTTTTTGTAGGGTGCTCCGTGAGCCTCGTATGCACCTCGATCAACTTTTCAATCATCAATTAAAATTTTGATTTTTGTTCTTCTCCCTTCACTTTCTTTCCTATTCTTTATACCTCCTCAGTACGTGTTATATTAATTAATTCCTGAACTCTCATTCCAGGTTATACAATAATAATTTTACGTACATAATGGAGTATAAATAAATTTTGTTTTATTTCTTGAGATGCATGGAATAGTATTTCTTTGTAACGGAAGAGCATTTATGGGCGAAGATGGTTTTAGTAATTGAGAAATGAATTAAGATTAATTGAATAAGCACGGTGATCGATTGGGGCCGAAATGTCGGTTCGCCGGCGAGTCTGCGAGCGCGTCATACTGCTTACGGAGACGCACCAAACAACGTGCAACAAATAAGTAAATATAAAATCATGGTAAGAAATCATGGTCATGGTCACATTAATCATCTCATTATCATATCATATCATATCGTGTCATGTCATCAATGGTCATCGTCATATCATTAAAGAGACTCTTGCGTTGTACCGAGAGGTGCGTGTACGAAGAGAAAAGAAAATTAATAAATAAATAAATAAATAAATAAATAAATGATGAGGGGGACGATTGAGAGAAGAGGATCATCGGGAAAGGGAAGGTTTTTGGGATTGAAATCAGGTACGTGTGTGAATCNAAATAAATGATGAGAGGGACGATTGAGAGATGAGGATTATCGGGAAAGGGAAGGTTTTTGGGATTGAAATCAGGTACGTGTGTGAATCGCGTGTGCCAGTGTGCTTGTCTGTGGTACTGTGGTGCTATAAGTGTGTGCAATATATCCTCGAACAAATTCTATACGGAGTGCTTGCAGAAATTGAACAAAATCTATATGTAAAACAATATTTTCAAGAGATATAACCTGACACGCTCACACCTGTTTAAGGGTAAAAGTAAAATAATAAATCTTCACTTACACAACCTTATTTTACTCTCAACTTGTCCCGCAGAATGGATATTATCATTTAATAAATTACAAATGTTATCTTCGCATTATAAAGATAAGTATTTTCTATGCCAAGAGGCACTTTATCTTTTCTGCAAGGAATTGATATCGAGCAGGGAAAAAATTTATGGAAGAAGATTGCGAGTGCGGATAAACCGAGCCTGTTGCTACCAGAACAGCTACCAATATAAGCAGACCACGTGAAAACCCTGATAAAACCTTGCGATGTCTTGAAGAACAGACGAGAGTGGAAAATTATCGTGAAACTATTTTGCAAGACTATAACCGAATCGATGGATAGAAATGGAATTGGCCCCAGGAGAATACCTCGAGAATAATCAACGTCTATGATTCCCTGAGTTTAGTTAATCAACCAGACAGTCGCTTCTATTTCAAATTTGAAATTTTTGACGTACAGTCTTGAAACTTATAAGAGCTGCCTCGGAAATCCTTAGTTTACCAAATTAGATTAAGCAAGGTGGACTTTTCTTCATAGAGGGATCTTTAATACTTATAATACCTAATTTTAAATTTAAATTCCATATAACTTTCGACGTATCTCACGGCAAACAGAAACTTAGTACATAAAGGATACTTTATCGATCACCTGTTTTTATAAACATGCAAATTTGTTATCGTCGGAAATTCCTACGACGGACTCAGCCGACCGGAAGATTTACGTTTTTAAGCTTACGGAATTTCCCGCCGCTGCTCGCGAAACCTCTCAACTTCCCATTTTGAACTTTTGAATATTTTAATCCCTTCTCTCCGGCTGCTCGACTTACACTCTGCATTTTTTATCTCCCGACCCCCCTATTCATACTCCAACTTCCCCTTCGTTCGCAGTTTCCATTAAAAGTCAAAATGCATCCTAAGCGACGTGGAACGTACTGACTGTAATTTATTATACCGTAGAAAATTGTAGAATGCAAAATCGAATAAACAACTTGGAACAATCAACCGTTTGAACAATATTTCCACGCCGATAATTAACCAGAGCCGTCCGGCACAAAGCGTTTCCGTTTATACGTCGCTTTGTGCCCGTGCAATGGGAATGAATCTGTCACCTCGAATAACGCGCGACTCATACACACCACCCCTCTTAACATAAAACAAAAAACAATTTTACGATTCGATCCGGATCGTTCGTTAATCCAGTGCGGTGTTTTTAAACAGAAAATCAAAATCAAATGTTCGCATAAACTACGTCTGAAACTTGAATGCGAAAATATAAATGAAAACCGTGTTGAGCAGCGACGGTGAAAAGTTTTGGCGAGGCGTTGTTTGTCGCCCGTTTTTCAACGAGACCCTCGCAGCAGCCGCGATTCACCTGGGAAATCAGCATAATGTCGATAAGCCGCGAACAGCGACAATACCACGGCTCGAGAACGTAAAGGAGAACCGAATACATAATCGCCGAATCGATTTGCATGTCGAATATCTCGTGCTATTTCGAATTCAACAATTTTAGCCAAACCGAGTTTGTCTTACTTCGAAAGCTCTGTCAGAATGCAATAGAAACCGGAACCGGATTGCATTTGACACTGTCAATTATTATTTAAATAAAATATTCCTGTCTATTCATATAATAAATAAAAAATATGTATCGAACTAATAAAGATATTCTCAATTTCAAAATGTGTAACGCTACATTTTTAAGCAGCCAGACGATGAATTTCGAAAATATTTTATTGTGTCTAATTAATCTTACAAGCTTTTTCCTGAAGATGGTCGAGCTCTTTATTTCTCCGAGGTTTTCGTGACGGGATCGCGATCACAGCGAAAACCTTTAAGGCCTTATCGGCTTTTGGAAAATTGAGGTTGGCGTGCAGCACGGAGGACCCAGCGAGGGCTTTCTCTTCTTTCAGGAAATTAATCCACGCCGCGATTCTTACAAATCTTCCGAATGCTCGCCGCGATACCGTGGAGCTTCTCGCGTTAATCCTGCTAAAAACGGAATCGCCCCGTCACGCCCCCTTCCGTTTCCTACGACGTCCAATTCTCCTTTCTTTCCCTACGTTTGTTCAAATCTATTTGGGAATCTTGAAACTCGAGATTGGCCAGATACAACCTCTTATTTTAATACACTGTTGTGCACTACATCCGAATGACGCGAATTAATTGCGATGCAAGCCCTCGAGGCAAAACCGTACAATTTTCTTATCAGACGATAAAATAACAAAATAGGTTTTTAAAGGAGATGACGATAGTTCAGCCATTTGAAAAAGCTCGATTACCCCAAATTAATTTGTCACGACCGTTTCACGGATCCTCCGGGTGCTATACGAATCTCGCACGACAACAGGAAGAGGTGTATTAGAAAAACAACCGGCACGTTCGCCCGATAAGTTTCGCGTCACGAAAACGAAATCGTGTGCCAGCTTATCGAGCAATTTATCTTGTCGCCTACAATTGAAAATCGACCTTCTTTTACTTACACCTACACGAAGCGGGACTGTTCCAAGCTCCTACTTCGCATAAGTATTAGCCGATCAAACCTTCTATCCGAGAACGAGACTAACAAATTATACCTAATTTCTACATTAAAATGAACGTTCTTATATTTCGTACACACGTAATACACTGTGTTTATATTTGATCAAAATCTGCAGTTTGCTTATTAAACATTGAATCAGATGTCTGCACGTCGGGGAAGTACAAATTGGTTTCACGAGCAAAGATTGACGAAAGGGTTGAGAGACGTTGAAAGCGTTTCCGTGTCGTGTATCAGGCCTTTTCCTTGTTTCCGAGGCAGCAGATGCGAGAATAATGATATTCCTTCGAGCTCCCGGGGCTGCTGTTACCAGTTAATTAGCGCTCCGCGAGGATTAACGGAGCTGAGACTGTTGCCTTTCCTGAGATTGACTCTCAGACAGATGAGCTCAGAAATGGGAGATCCTCCTTTCGAGTGATTTAGGGTGTTCTACATTCCTATTAGTTATTTATTCTAACGACCAAGATTAACATCGCTCTCCTGGTTTGATTAAACCGATACTTTAGAAAGTGAAGATAAAGTATGAGAGAACTGTCTCAGTTATGCAAATTAATCTTTCGGAGACTCTATCGAAAAGATTTACGACGCAATTAAAGTAAACGACAATGAGACGGATCGATAAGATTTCAATCCGAAAACACGAGAATTTAATCAAATTTCGAAGAAACTGTAAATTTACGGCGCAATTGAGTTGAGCAAGTAACAATGAGACGAATCAGAATCAATATAGCCCGTAACTTAAGTGAGACTTCAACTCGAGAACAGATGCGATCTCTAAGAGATGAATAATTGGTCCGGGAGTCGTGATTAATTGCCGCCGCACCTGTCGCGTCGGAGAAAACCGCCTCGACTACTCTAATCTCGCCTCTTGATAATAACTCTTCCTTTGACAGCCGAATGTTCGGCTATCGGGTTTGAACTTGAATCAGGATCAAAAGACCGAAGTACCGATTAGTTAACAGCCGGGCGCCGGTAGCGGCGCCGGCGAATAATTAACGTTAATTCACAAGTACGGGAGTGCCGCCAGAAAGACGCAAAGGCCGCCGTGATAAGAGGAATTAATCGTCGGGTGATTAAAACACGACGTTCAACAGCGAAGGAGAAAGAAATAGGAACTAGACCAGATTGATTAATTCCTGCTCTCACGACTCGATACCGATCTTCCCGTTTCCTACGCTAATCTTATCCTCGCATCCTCACGTCTTCGCATTCGTGAACTAAAAATGCTCCCCTCATCTGATTTTGATTTCCGTTCAGATAAGACCAACTCGTTTCAACCAGAAAGAAATTGACGTGGTAGAAAATGTGCAATTCACCTCCGTACGTTCGAGTCACGTGAACCGGCAAGACGATATTTAAAGCAGACAATCGGTGTGCATCGGTGAGAACGTGTTTCGTTTAGCTAAACGTGCGTGTACAAATGTGTTCAAGGATTCGGGGTGGCACCGATGAGAAAAGATTGGAGGAGAACGAAGAGAGAGTAGGAACCCGGAGAGTATATGTACTTCACGTCGTAACCGAAGCTGGCAAACAGCGATGTAGAGCGCGCAAAACAGTACGAGATCCGAGATTATATATATATATATATATATATATATTTCGCATATATATGTGGAGAGAAAGAGATATGTACGTAGAAATACGGGGATGAGTTAAATGATGGGGAGCGTGTGCGTTGGTTTATCTCTTTGTATCATGTTCTGTATGTGTGTGTCTTGTGATGAAAGTGGCACGAGAGATTTTTCTCTTAGTTCGTTCTACGCGTGGCTAGTTTTACTTCCTACTGTTTCTCTCTGTCGTTTCGAATTTTCTCAGTCGCTGCTTCTCTCTCTTTCTCCCCTTACCAACGTTCAGAAACGATAAATTGAATATGAAGGATGTAAAAACAAATTGTTAACGAAATTAGAAATTTCTATAAGGGAACAGAATTAAATATAAAAATATTTTCAATTGGAAATAACTTTAAGATTGTAACTGATGATAATAAAAATAAATCAATTTTTTTTATAACGATTTAAAACGAAATATATGAACAAACTTCGAAAATAATAGGTAGGTTTTAAAGAAAGAGAAAGAGAGAGAGAGAGGGTGAATTTGAAACGAGAGGAGCGAAGAACGGCATGTGAGACTGGAACGCCGGACAAAAAACTTGGTTGGTGAGATCGAAAGCAGCATTTCTCTATCCTAAGACACATACGTGATTAATAAAAGAGGTAGAAAGCATGGGCCGTTTCATTAATAAATACCTTCGACTTGGCCTATTTAGACAAAAGCGTGCGACTACTATTTACATATAATATAATAATGATATAACAATCAGATAGAGGTACGTACATGTACAGGTGTTTCGTAAAGATTACATTCAAATCATTAACAAAATCATCTCCACCGTCGATATTCTCATCAACATTATTTCATACAGTTTCGTCGACGATATGTAGTTCTATAAATTATTTGTCAGTAATTAAAATTTAACGATCAACGAAATAGTGTCAATGATACCATCGTTGGCGACACGATTTTCAGAATGATCTCAACGTAACCCGTTCAACAAGTTCGTGGAAACGTCTGTATGTTCTTGTGTGTGTTTCAATATACATATACGTATATATCCATTATATATATAGAGAGAGAGAGATACTTAAACTTCGGAGGATGCAATACGGTAATATATAAATATATATGCTGTTCATCATGCTGTTTGCGATGGATTGTGACGTGCGAATTGTTTGCCTGTTCAACATTCTTTCGCCCAAAATTACAGAGAACTATGAAAGAAAGTGGTCTGCATGAGAACATGAAGGTACATGATTGTCAACTCGTCAACCATCCAGCCAGCAATTAACAGTTTCAATTTAATCGCAATCCAACGCGATACAGGTAGCATTAGTAAAGACCCGCGGTACAGCAGAGAAGAATTAATCGAATTAACAAGAGATTACGTTGCTCTCTCGAGAGGAAAGATTCGAACGCAAGATACAGCGATTTGCCGTCATCGACTCTCTGTTAGTCTTCTGCTTTTGTCTCTGAACGTGTAAGTGTGAGTATAACCCGTGCGTGTCCGCTTGTGTAAGTGTGTGTGGGTGTACGTGTGTAACCGGGCTTGAGACACCCTGGGAAACTCGTCAGAGAAGAGAAATAGAGATAGAAGAAGGACGAGAAGATTGGAGAGTGGTAGGTTAGATGTAGCTTCGGAAAAAACGTATAGGTGTGTGTGGCAAAGTTTCATCAAATCAAATGGGCAGCATCTCCCGAGGGTCTCCTCCGCGACCGGAAGTGGCGGCAGTCGGCTCACCGGGTGCTCCGTGTGTCCGCTGCTGCGTCCGTCTTAAAACGATCCGTTCCGTTTTTAATCTCACTCTATATTCGGGAGATTTTACTTTATTCCAAACCGAAAATCATTTTCAAAAATGAGTTCAATAAATTCAATGCAACCTTTAAGAAGAAACTGATATAGCAAGATTTAACTCTAACGTTATCATGTTTAATCCAAGGATTGTTTTATTGTTCTAGTGAAATAACGATTTGAAAACTATTTTTTAATAGAGCAGTCCCAAATTATGTAGCGATATAAAACTATTTTCAAAAAACTCTAATTAACAGTGAATCACTTTTTTTATTATATGATATGAATAGAACTGAACGAAATGCTGAAGAAATCTATACTCTTTTATTCTGCATAGTAGAGCATGTCGCGTGTTTTCTTTGAAAGAATAAGGTAATGGACAGATGATATTCTCTTTTAGTAACTTTAATAATACGGTTCGCCAAAAGCAGCTGCGAACACAGTTACGCAAGGTGCACCGAGCTGCCTTATAACCAATGGGAGCTAAATAATGATAAAATGCGGAATGCTAGCTAGTAAAAATGCAATAGCTCGTCTAACAACTACGAGAACTAACACCATTGGTTATATTATGATAATGTATGTACGTGTCACTGGCACATACTCGGCGATGGAAAAGTGCGCTCGACGAGTGGTTCCTTAACTTAATTGAAACTTACACCTCGATATGAATATGTTATTTTACAAGAAGTCGAAAATAAATCTAACAACTGTGTACTCTAATCAATATTTAACTACAAATATTTTTTACTTATTCAATATTTTTTTTTCTTTCATAAAAATAAATTTAATAAATGGAATGATTTTTTTTAATTGTATTTGTCGAATATTTTTTAAAATAGAAGCTCGACGAGCACACTCCTCCGCACCGGTTTCAAAGTATATATCTTCTTCTCCAAAATGCTGCACTTCATTAGGGATGCCACATTCCATTTACATTGACGAAGCTTTCGAGAAAAGGTCTCTCTCACAGAATCACGCGTTCACACACTCTCTCGTTCGCCTTAAATCTAAACACCTTCGTCACGATATCCTGCCGGAACCCCCGACGAAATCTCCATCGGAAGGGATTACTTTGAAACCATCGATCCATTGATTTCTTAATACGGTATGCTTTCTCGAATTATGGAATAAAACGAATAGTCGGGCGAGACGATCGACAATCCCGTCGATCAAGGTAAATGGAAATCGGATCGGTTTCAGCAGGATAACACGAGGAAGAATAAAAGTCTAATCTGACACCGTGACGGGATCTCGTTCTCGTGAAAGAGGATTTCATCGATCGAATCGAACGTCCATCCGCTTTTTCTCAACTACGGGCTCCTTTTCCTCGCGTTCGTACTGCGCGTTCTATTTTTTCTTTAATCGCGTGCAGAAGGATAGATCCCGTCACGTCCTCCTCGCGGTATCGCTTAAATGCTAAACGGCATTCGATGGCAACGCGCGTATATTTTCTAACCAGGGAATGTCGCCGGGCTGAGTTATTTGCAATGCAAAAGTTACGTCGCACGGTGCCATTGTCGCTGTTGGATCTCCCAGCGCGTGATGAATGCCGCGGCTCGCGCTACGAATTACACGCACCGCCGGAGACCGCTTTTCCCGCGACTTATCGCGCTTTCCCATCGGGCGACTTTCCCGTCGCGTCCACCAAAGCAGCTTTCGTATATAGAGTTAAGTATTACTGCGACATTGAGCCGGTCCTTGATGGAAAAGCCTGCAGCCTCGAGATATTTCCCGTTATTACGATTTACCTCTTGTTGCTTCACACTCCTATGAACTAATACTTCAACGAATATTCTATAAACCTTGATAGAAATACTATTTGACGTTTCAATTAACGCCGTAAGAAGGACAGATCCTAGAATGAACCAATCTTGATCATCGTTCCCACTGTCAAAGATTTCGTTACATTTTTATGAATTCTACCATTCCTAAAAACCACGAAGAAATCGGAAACTGCTGAACCAACGATTTTTTATTTGAGCTCGTTTGTGAATTGGAACGTGAAGCTCATATATTTGTCTAGAATACTATAAAACTTGGCACGACCGATCGGAGTCGATCTTCGCCAACGAACGAAGAACACGGGTGAAAAAGGAGAGAAACTGTTTCACCATTACGCCTGGACAGACGAGCCTGGATAAATCGTCACCAACGAGTTCAATTAATCCTCTCTCAACGTATTGTAACCTGTAACTGGAACAGCACCCACTCGGGACTGGCTGTCGCAACGACGCGACGGATGTCACGGTTTCCTGTCAGAATTATACCGCGAACACTCTAGGTGCACTCAAACTGATTCCCGACTCAATTGACACGTACACGTGCAAAGATTACATTTGCATTATGCAATACCACTGATATGAATATATTTCGTCTATTCAACATTAACAGATCAACTCGATTCAAGATATTTCGAATCCAAGAGCATTATAGTAAAGATGACTGAATTCTGATTAATAAATGAATGGAGAACGATCTTCGAATTTGTATTCCATAATCAAATAACTAAGAGTACTTAAAAGATCGAGATTGTCTTAAATTGCTGGAATGATCCTGTACGATGATC
>SMSR01015921.1:235984-264997 GCA_019453355.1 Ceratina japonica | reverse complement strand
GCGTCACGAAAACGAAATCGTGTGCCAGCTTATCGAGCAATTTATCTTGCCGCCTACAATTGAAAATCGAGCTTCTTTTACTTACACCTACACGAAGCGGGTTGTTCTACACTGTTCCAAGCTCCTACTTCGCATAAGTATTAGCCGATCAAACCTTCTATCCGAGAACGAGACTAAAAAATTATACCTAATTTCTACATTAAAATGAACGTTTCTTTTATCAATATGTACTTACTAAGTATTAGCCGATCAAACCTTCTATCAGAGAACGAGACTAAAAAATTATACCTAATTTCTACATTAAAATGAAAGTTCCTTTTATCAATATGTACTTAATACTCATATTTCGTACACACGTAATAGACTGTGTTTATATTTGATCAAAATCTGCAGTTTGCTTATTAAACATTGAATCAAATGTCTGCACGTCGGGGAAGTACAGATTGGTTTCACGAGCAAAGATTGACGAAAGGGTTGAGAGACGTTGAAAGCGTTTCCGTGTCGTGTATCAGGCCTTTTCCTTGTTTCCGAGGCAGCAGATGCGAGAATAATGATATTCCTTCGAGCTCCCGGGGCTGCTGTTACCAGTTAATTAGCGCTCCGCGAGGATTAACGGAGCTGAGACTGTTGCCTTTCCTGAGATTGACTCTCAGACAGATGAGCTCAGAAATGGGAGATCCTCCTTTCGAGTGATTTAGGGTGTTCTACATTCCTATTAGTTATTTATTCTAACGACCAAGATTAACATCGCTCTCCTGGTTTGATTAAACCGATACTTTAGAAAGTGAAGATAAAGTATGAGAGAACTGTCTCAGTTATGCAAATTAATCTTTCGGAGACTCTATCGAAAAGATTTACGACGCAATTAAAGTAAACGACAATGAGACGGATCGATAAGATTTCAATCCGAAAACACGAGAATTTAATCAAATTTCGAAGAAACTGTAAATTTACGGCGCAATTGAGTTGAGCAAGTAACAATGAGACGAATCAGAATCAATATAGCCCGTAACTTAAGTGAGACTTCAACTCGAGAACAGATGCGATCTCTAAGAGATGAATAATTGGTCCGGGAGTCGTGATTAATTGCCGCCGCACCTGTCGCGTCGGAGAAAACCGCCTCGACTACTCTAATCTCGCCTCTTGATAATAACTCTTCCTTTGACAGCCGAATGTTCGGCTATCGGGTTTGAACTTGAATTAGGATCAAAAGACCGAAGTACCGATTAGTTAACAGCCGGGCGCCGGTAGCGGCGCCGGCGAATAATTAACGTTAATTCACAAGTACGGGAGTGCCGCCAGAAAGACGCAAAGGCCGCCGTGATAAGAGGAATTAATCGTCGGGTGATTAAAACACGACGTTCAACAGCGAAGGAGAAAGAAATAGGAACTAGACCAGATTGATTAATTCCTGCTCTCACGACTCGATACCGATCTTCCCGTTTCCTACGCTTAGCTCCTTAATCTTATCCTCGCATCCTCACGTCTTCGCATTCGTGAACTAAAAATGCTCCCCTCATCTGATTTTGATTTCCGTTCAGATAAGACCAACTCGTTTCAACCAGAAAGAAATTGACGTGGTAGAAAATGTGCAATTCACCTCCGTACGTTCGAGTCACGTGAACCGGCAAGACGATATTTAAAGCAGACAATCGGTGTGCATCGGTGAGAACGTGTTTCGTTTAGCTAAACGTGCGTGTACAAATGTGTTCAAGGATTCGGGGTGGCACCGATGAGAAAAGATTGGAGGAGAACGAAGAGAGAGTAGGAACCCGGAGAGTATATGTACTTCACGTCGTAACCGAAGCTGGCAAACAGCGATGTAGACCGCGCAAAACAGTACGAGATCCGAGATTATATATATATATATATATATATATATTTCGCATATATATGTGGAGAGAAAGAGATATGTACGTAGAAATACGGGGATGAGTTAAATGATGGGGAGCGTGTGCGTTGGTTTATCTCTTTGTATCATGTTCTGTATGTGTGTGTCTTGTGATGAAAGTGGCACGAGAGATTTTTCTCTTAGTTCGTTCTACGCGTGGCTAGTTTTACTTCCTACTGTTTCTCTCTGTCGTTTCGAATTTTCTCAGTCGCTGCTTCTCTCTCTTTCTCCCCTTACCAACGTTCAGAAACGATAAATTGAATATGAAGGATGTAAAAACAAATTGTTAACGAAATTAGAAATTTCTATAAGGGAACAGAATTAAATATAAAAATATTTTCAATTGGAAATAACTTTAAGATTGTAACTGATGATAATAAAAATAAATCAATTTTTTTTATAACGATTTAAAACGAAATATATGAACAAACTTCGAAAATAATAGGTAGGTTTTAAAGAAAGAGAAAGAGAGAGAGAGAGGGTGAATTTGAAACGAGAGGAGCGAAGAACGGCATGTGAGACTGGAACGCCGGACAAAAAACTTGGTTGGTGAGATCGAAAGCAGCATTTCTCTATCCTAAGACACATACGTGATTAATAAAAGAGGTAGAAAGCATGGGCCGTTTCATTAATAAATACCTTCGACTTGGCCTATTTAGACAAAAGCGTGCGACTACTATTTACATATAATATAATAATGATATAACAATCAGATAGAGGTACGTACATGTACAGGTGTTTCGTAAAGATTACATTCAAATCATTAACAAAATCATCTCCACCGTCGATATTCTCATCAACATTATTTCATACAGTTTCGTCGACGATATGTAGTTCTATAAATTATTTGTCAGTAATTAAAATTTAACGATCAACGAAATAGTGTCAATGATACCATCGTTGGCGACACGATTTTCAGAATGATCTCAACGTAACCCGTTCAACAAGTTCGTGGAAACGTCTGTATGTTCTTGTGTGTGTTTCAATATACATATACGTATATATCCATTATATATATAGAGAGAGAGAGATACTTAAACTTCGGAGGATGCAATACGGTAATATATAAATATATATGCTGTTCATCATGCTGTTTGCGATGGATTGTGACGTGCGAATTGTTTGCCTGTTCAACATTCTTTCGCCCAAAATTACAGAGAACTATGAAAGAAAGTGGTCTGCATGAGAACATGAAGGTACATGATTGTCAACTCGTCAACCATCCAGCCAGCAATTAACAGTTTCAATTTAATCGCAATCCAACGCGATACAGGTAGCATTAGTAAAGACCCGCGGTACAGCAGAGAAGAATTAATCGAATTAACAAGAGATTACGTTGCTCTCTCGAGAGGAAAGATTCGAACGCAAGATACAGCGATTTGCCGTCATCGACTCTCTGTTAGTCTTCTGCTTTTGTCTCTGAACGTGTAAGTGTGAGTATAACCCGTGCGTGTCCGCTTGTGTAAGTGTGTGTGGGTGTACGTGTGTAACCGGGCTTGAGACACCCTGGGAAACTCGTCAGAGAAGAGAAATAGAGATAGAAGAAGGACGAGAAGATTGGAGAGTGGTAGGTTAGATGTAGCTTCGGAAAAAACGTATAGGTGTGTGTGGCAAAGTTTCATCAAATCAAATGGGCAGCATCTCCCGAGGGTCTCCTCCGCGACCGGAAGTGGCGGCAGTCGGCTCACCGGGTGCTCCGTGTGTCCGCTGCTGCGTCCGTCTTAAAACGATCCGTTCCGTTTTTAATCTCACTCTATATTCGGGAGATTTTACTTTATTCCAAACCGAAAATCATTTTCAAAAATGAGTTCAATAAATTCAATGCAACCTTTAAGAAGAAACTGATATAGCAAGATTTAACTCTAACGTTATCATGTTTAATCCAAGGATTGTTTTATTGTTCTAGTGAAATAACGATTTGAAAACTATTTTTTAATAGAGCAGTCCCAAATTATGTAGCGATATAAAACTATTTTCAAAAAACTCTAATTAACAGTGAATCACTTTTTTTATTATATGATATGAATAGAACTGAACGAAATGCTGAAGAAATCTATACTCTTTTATTCTGCATAGTAGAGCATGTCGCGTGTTTTCTTTGAAAGAATAAGGTAATGGACAGATGATATTCTCTTTTAGTAACTTTAATAATACGGTTCGCCAAAAGCAGCTGCGAACACAGNTCTTTTATTCTGCATAGTAGAGCATGTCGCGTGTTTTCTTTGAAAGAATAGGGTGATGGACAGACAATGATATTCTCTTTTAGTTACTTTCGAATAACACGGTTCGTCAAAAGCAGCTGCGAACACATTTACGCAAGGTGCACCGAGCTGCCTTATAACCAATGGGAGCTAAATAATGATAAAATGCGGAATGCTAGCTAGTAAAAATGCAATAGCTCGTCTAACAACTACGAGAACTAACACCATTGGTTATATTATGATAATGTATGTACGTGTCACTGGCACATACTCGGCGATGGAAAAGTGCGCTCGACGAGTGGTTCCTTAACTTAATTGAAACTTACACCTCGATATGAATATGTTATTTTACAAGAAGTCGAAAATAAATCTAACAACTGTGTACTCTAATCAATATTTAACTACAAATATTTTTTACTTATTCAATATTTTTTTTTCTTTCATAAAAATAAATTTAATAAATGGAATGATTTTTTTTAATTGTNGCACATACTCGGCGATGGAAAAGTGCGCTCGACGAGTGGTTCCTTAACTTGATTGAAACTTACACCTCGATATGATTATGTTATTTTACAAGAAGTCGAAAATAAATCTAACAACTGTGTACTCTAATCAATATTTAACTACAAATATTTTTTACTTATTCANCGCTCGACGAGTGGTTCCTTAACTTAATTGAAACTTACACCTCGATATGAATATGTTATTTTACAAGAAGTCGAAAATAAATCTAACAACTGTGTACTCTAATCAATATTTAACTACAAATATTTTTTACTTATTCAATATTTTTTTTTCTTTCATAAAAATAAATTTAATAAATGGAATGATTTTTTTTAATTGTATTTGTCGAATATTTTTTAAAATAGAAGCTCGACGAGCACACTCCTCCGCACCGGTTTCAAAGTATATATCTTCTTCTCCAAAATGCTGCACTTCATTAGGGATGCCACATTCCATTTACATTGACGAAGCTTTCGAGAAAAGGTCTCTCTCACAGAATCACGCGTTCACACACTCTCTCGTTCGCCTTAAATCTAAACACCTTCGTCACGATATCCTGCCGGAACCCCCGACGAAATCTCCATCGGAAGGGATTACTTTGAAACCATCGATCCATTGATTTCTTAATACGGTATGCTTTCTCGAATTATGGAATAAAACGAATAGTCGGGCGAGACGATCGACAATCCCGTCGATCAAGGTAAATGGAAATCGGATCGGTTTCAGCAGGATAACACGAGGAAGAATAAAAGTCTAATCTGACACCGTGACGGGATCTCGTTCTCGTGAAAGAGGATTTCATCGATCGAATCGAACGTCCATCCGCTTTTTCTCAACTACGGGCTCCTTTTCCTCGCGTTCGTACTGCGCGTTCTATTTTTTCTTTAATCGCGTGCAGAAGGATAGATCCCGTCACGTCCTCCTCGCGGTATCGCTTAAATGCTAAACGGCATTCGATGGCAACGCGCGTATATTTTCTAACCAGGGAATGTCGCCGGGCTGAGTTATTTGCAATGCAAAAGTTACGTCGCACGGTGCCATTGTCGCTGTTGGATCTCCCAGCGCGTGATGAATGCCGCGGCTCGCGCTACGAATTACACGCACCGCCGGAGACCGCTTTTCCCGCGACTTATCGCGCTTTCCCATCGGGCGACTTTCCCGTCGCGTCCACCAAAGCAGCTTTCGTATATAGAGTTAAGTATTACTGCGACATTGAGCCGGTCCTTGATGGAAAAGCCTGCAGCCTCGAGATATTTCCCGTTATTACGATTTACCTCTTGTTGCTTCACACTCCTATGAACTAATACTTCAACGAATATTCTATAAACCTTGATAGAAATACTATTTGACGTTTCAATTAACGCCGTAAGAAGGACAGATCCTAGAATGAACCAATCTTGATCATCGTTCCCACTGTCAAAGATTTCGTTACATTTTTATGAATTCTACCATTCCTAAAAACCACGAAGAAATCGGAAACTGCTGAACCAACGATTTTTTATTTGAGCTCGTTTGTGAATTGGAACGTGAAGCTCATATATTTGTCTAGAATACTATAAAACTTGGCACGACCGATCGGAGTCGATCTTCGCCAACGAACGAAGAACACGGGTGAAAAAGGAGAGAAACTGTTTCACCATTACGCCTGGACAGACGAGCCTGGATAAATCGTCACCAACGAGTTCAATTAATCCTCTCTCAACGTATTGTAACCTGTAACTGGAACAGCACCCACTCGGGACTGGCTGTCGCAACGACGCGACGGATGTCACGGTTTCCTGTCAGAATTATACCGCGGACACTCTAGGTGCACTCAAACTGATTCCCGACTCAATTGACACGTACACGTGCAAAGATTACATTTGCATTATGCAATACCACTGATATGAATATATTTCGTCTATTCAACATTAACAGATCAACTCGATTCAAGATATTTCGAATCCAAGAGCATTATAGTAAAGATGACTGAATTCTGATTAATAAATGAATGGAGAACGATCTTCGAATTTGTATTCCATAATCAAATAACTAAGAGTACTTAAAAGATCGAGATTGTCTTAAATTGCTGGAATGATCCTGTACGATGATCAATAAATGATAAAATTATAGTTCCCTGCGCGAAGATCTCGCTTTATGAAACCAATTAAATTGAAATTCGAGAGAGATGCGTGCAGGATAACTGGAATCATAAGGTGCCTGCATTGCACCAACTTGAAGGATCATTATCAGAGGATTGAAATTTGCCTGGACGAGAGAGAATCGAGGCTCGATCATCGTGGACAATGGACGTGGCGTGCGTGACGTCATCGACAGTGGACGACGGTCGGTACTGGGTTAGTGGTACCTGACGGCTGCTTGATGAAGTGCACTTGAGTGTACTTGACGCAAAGACGCTGAATATGCAAGCTCACCGGATGCCGGCTGTCGCCGCGATCTATTACCGCGAATCTTATCCAGACTGCCTGTCATCCATATTGAAACCTATTTGCATTACAAACTCTCTTCTCCGCCCGTGTATGAGAGTGCCAGAGGTTTTATTTCTTTTCCTCCCTTGAAACTGTCGACATGTGCCGGATAACCGGAAGTGCACTTGCACGTATAATCAAATAAAGTAAATTAAGAAGATCTGATTTATAGTTCTTATAAATTCTTCCATTAGAATTGAAACTGACTGGTTAAACGATTAAAATCCATGCACAGATTCCTTCTATTACTGAAACTCTTCCCTCGTTTTATCTGATAAGAGGACCTATGATCCGAGTCGATTTAACACCGTGCAACAAGAAGGAGCTGCTATAACTTTCTCTGTGAGAAGAGCCATTTGGAACCAAGGCTTTCGACGCGGAAAATCGCTTGACAATGACACCAGCTGGTTTTACGCGACACTTGGGAGCAGTACAGCGAGATTACAAAAACGTTCGCGTTGCCATCGCGCTGCAAAAAGAACGAAGAACGCCGGTTGGACGCAGCGTCACGACCCAGTTTTCACTTTCCTCGCAGCGAGCGAGACGGCACCTGGAACACCGCAGCACCCCGGTGCGCTTTTCCTTCCCTCATTCAAACTTTCGCGGAACAAACCCCCCGCGCGATGCTGCGTCCCGGCCGGCGAACGATTATGGTCCCTGGCGACACCCTCGCTGCCAGGATGTTCGCGTCGAGTTTTTTTTTTTTTTTTCACAAGAAGTTTCGCCCCGCGAAAGAACAGTCGCGGTGGGGATACAAAAGAGAAGAGAGGCAGCAAAGGCGAGAAAATTGCGAAAGTTGCGCGAGAATACAAGGACGTTTTGATGGACGAGGAAACTCGCGGATTAGTTCTGCTTTTCCTAAATCGGTGTTCGAGGAAACGCGTGGCTCGAGAAACGGCCAGGTGACGTGTATCGAAAGGGTTCGGGATTTACTTTGGGAAGGAAGGGTCGACGAGTTCCCGAACGCGAATCCATCCTGGCGTCGAGGATTTGCCGACCATAAAATCTCTCGCGAGTCTGTGTGGCTTAAGTCTAACTGTATTCTCGGGGGTGGGTTGACAGGGGTGGCTCGCGGCCTAAGGGCAACGTGGGCTTACCTTGCTGCCGCGCTCGTTAAATATGATTTCCACGTCGAGGATTGGCCCGAATTGCTGGAAGAACAGAAACCCAGTTTTTGTCTTGAATTCATTCGAAGTTCAACAACAAAAGAAATAATTAATCGTACAATTTTTCAGCTTTATATACTTCTAATATTTTAATTTTGTACTAAATAATTATTTCTATATTAACTAAAAGTACTATACTAAAATTATATACGTTATAGGAGACTATAAAATTTTAGAGATATTTATTTGGGACTCTAATAATTTTTAAGTAATTTTTGATAATCTATTCTCACTGAACAAATACGAAAATGACAGCAGATATGAAAAATATAACTTACCCCGAACATTGCCCTGAGATCAGGGTCTCGGAAGCGGAAAGGTATATTGCTAACGTGAAGGCGTTTTGGCTGACCCTTCAGGTCTGTACCCTGTGTCGCAGTCGCGGGCGTGGTCGCGCCCGAGGTGACAGGCACTAGGGTGCTACCCTCGACGGCACCCTCGGGGTTGGTCTCGTTGCCTGCAGGCGTCGGTGCAGGTTGCTGCCCACTTCCACCCGCGGCTGCAGCTGCCGCCGCCGCAACTGCGGCCTGAAACACCTCCGACTATCGTCGAAAAAAATTCATATTAATAACGCAATTATTTAAAAATATTTGTTTATTCAATGTGAGATTGGCCGGCATTTAAATTCCATTCTACGATTAAAAAGTAAAGAGTTACTGAATAAATAAGAAAATTTCAGAAATTACAGAGAGAAAAATTATTATAAATATTTAATAAACATAATTATATTTATTGATATATAATGATCGATTAATTGTTCGCTATAATTTGTCAAAACAATTAGAATTAATGGGAGAGATGGGATCGGTCTTGCGTCATAAGCGGTAAAGAAGCCGCAAGTAGAGTCGGCCGTAAGTGGTCAGCCGCACGGCCGACCTTATCTAGCTCGCACCACTAACGATGCTAAGTGAACACAGGCCGCGTATAGTCAGACACAGTTGGGCATCTGCGTACAGAGTGTAGAACTCCTACCAATACCATTTTACGTTTACGCCCTTTACCCTTCATCTTTGTCGCGTCCAGACCGCCGTTAGAGCTAAAGCAATTTGAACAAAGCTCTCGTATTAACAAACACTTAACCGGAAGATAATTCCTGCAAACAGCTTACTATAATGCAACAGAGTTTAACATTGTTGAAACTCTCATTATTATACAGAATTCAAATCTATTTGAAATACAATCAAGCCAAGTTACAAATTGATTGCGCGCTCTTAATCAAACTTTCATTAATATTATAAAATTGACCGAAGTTTCGTACAATGCGAATTGAAGTTTGACGATGAATAAAATACGATTGGATTGGACTTTTACCGAAACCAGCGCCGCGATGAAGATTTAATTTCCATTACGACGAATCGAAATCCGGCCGCTTTCCCGACGATTAATTTCGGAGCCGAATGGCGCGAGTCAAGAGGCGCTCGGCTCGTCGAAAGCGGAATTAATTCCTCAGCTGTCCAAGAACGCGGTAGACGGCGATGAAATTTAGATGGGGAACCCGGAAGGTCCTCCATTCGCTGTGGGAGACTCACGAATTATTCATCGACCGTCGGAGTTGGTCACCGCCGACCGATACCATCGAAGATTAGGGAGAGATTCGATACGCATTCTACGACGCGAGAACTCTACTGGGGATTCAAACTTTTTCTCACCTCGAGGTTTAAGGAGAAAAGAGCCAAACAATATCACATCGTTAGAAGGGCATTCCATTTGTTTTAATGAGTATCATTTTCATTCAGAAATTTCACACTTTATTATCCAGTTATCACTAAAATATTCAATGAAGCTCGTGAATGATAAACATAATTTGATAAGTAATTGGAAATGGTTATAAGGCAACGACGGAATTGAAAGTGGAAAGGGTTGTATAAAAAATCCTTGACAATTCCAAAACGTTTCTGCTGCAGCCGATGAAACACGCGGAACGAGCCCGATCGCGGGGTATTTAATCGAACCGAATTGCGCCGTTCCGGCTGTTTTTATTGCCTTCCCTATTCCCATCCGCCCGGGACAATTTTACGAGCGTCGAACACTCGTTCCAATTAGGCGAAATTATTCCGATTTGACGAGCGACACTCGAACCTGTCCCCTAGTCATTCGACATTCTACATTCTCCATCCGACACTAATTTATTGGCAAGTCAAAATAGATTTATTTCATGCCGCAATAAATATTTAAATAGTTTCTATGTATAATTTAAAATAAATAATGGGAAAAAAGAATATAGACCCGAACTTGTTACGAAAGCAATTTTTATCACATCTTTGAGAGGTGTACTTTTTGATAGCCGCAAACTGGATTTCAAGATTGAGTACCATTAAGCCTGCAAAGAGAGCTTTGTAGATTCACCGAGGGAACCTTCTACGGGGTTGACATGAATAATAGAGATTTCTCTCTCGGCCAGCAGAAATTTATCGTTCCTTTAAACTCCGATCATTTGTTTCCTCTTCAATTCCTTCAAGGGAGTGGCCGCAAAAAGACAGTCCCGGTGAGAATGGCTGCGGAGCAAGAACTCAACCGAATCATTCGTCTTCTGCCTCAATAATATTAAATTCACGAAATTACAAATATCTTTATACCTGATCTAACAACAATCTCACATAAAGAATGTGTGTAACATAAAAAATATAAGACCATCGTTTAAATTAATTTTCTACATAAATCGGAACTACTTAATCCCGTCGCGTAATTAGTGGGGCCAATCGTCGAGCTCATAAAAAATTTCTTCCCTCAAAACCGAATGCTTCAGAAACAGAGTTTCGAACTGACGGAGCTGGAAACCGTCGCAAAAGTTTCAGCGCTCGTAAGGGGGGAATGGAAAATCCACGAAACACTCGAACAACTCCTCTCGAGACGCGGCGCGGCGCGGCGCCCGAATAGCGTGCATGCGCCGGCAGCTAACGAGAAGAAGCGTGAATAGAAAATTTTCGAGACGACGCGACGCGATACGATGGTCCGTTCGTCCGGGCGAACTTTACCCCTGATGTCAATGAAACTGGATTGTCTGCGCAGCTTCCCTCGCCGTCAAAGAACGACCATTCAACGTGCCATTCAAAGGGAACTTTTAATTTGCGCCCTTCTCAGCTATTCGATACCGTGCCTTATACTTTTTTAATTATGCGATATATTATAATATAAAAGATTTATATGAATCTTACTATGATATAAAAGGATAGTATGTGTGTATTAAAAAAAAATCTAAAAAATGATTGAAATACTTGAAAAGACATTTGGAATATAGTAATTTTTAACCTTCTCCGCACATTTTTTATATGCAGGTATTGCAGCTTAAAAGAATTTCATCAAGAAGAGTTTTTCACTAATTGAAATTTAATGTTAACCTCAGAAAGAAAGGAGAATAATTAAAAAATTGAAAAGGCTTTTAAGCTGAAATGTTTAAGTAAATTCTATACACAAGTTCGTAAAGTAGACAGCTAAGTATTTGATACTTGCTGGCAGTTTGAGATTTCTAGTAAGATTCTTCGGGTTCAAAAGCGACCATCTAAGGATGCCTAATCTCAAAGGTCGTTCTGGAGTAAATTTTCCGAAGACCCGAACAAGTTCTAAAGTACGCAACCCAAGGATCCAAAGTGGATTCCGACGGATTCCCTCGGACGCACAATCACACAGCTCTTTCTTCGATGTGAGAACTTGAAACTTTTCTAATATCAAAAGCAACTTTTCAAATTTTTCTCTATAGTATCAATCTTGTTTAAGTCCACTTTATACTCAGTTCTGAACTTTCACAACTATTCCCAAAAGACTATAGTATCTTATTTAAATAAGCCTGGTTCCAGTAACGAATTCATCTATTTTATTTCTTTAGATTTACGAAGACACTATTATTCAAATGATATGACCTCCACTCCGTCTACAATTAGCTGATGTTGAATTGTGTGAGCATTTTTTTATAATTATTGACAAGAAGGGAAAAAGTGATGATTTATGGGAGAAACCCAGAACACGGTTTAAGGAAACATTGCCACGTCCCAAAGGTGGTAAAAAATCGACTTTGGATCAGTATTGAGACGAGTGTTCTTTTTTGGGACCACGTCCGGTGACAAAGGGTTTAAGATAGAACCCAGACTAGGCTGCAATGTGCACATGGTTATCGTCTTTCAGGAAAGAAAATATAGTTTAAAAAAGGACTAAGGTCATATTGCGACGCCAGGAAAATGCGGAATGCAGAGCCAGTTAGTGTTCATAAGGACGTTGAGTTGAGAGGTTTTCGAGAGGTGTGTTCTAATCAGCGTCTCGTGTAGGGTTGTAGCTTGAATTTTAAGTTTTCTTTATGTTTTTTAATAAATATTGTGTCGGTTTCCGTTTTCCATTTATTTACTCCTGAGTTATTTTTCTCACCTTTTACATCCAATCACTGTTTAATATAACAGTTGAAATGATGGTCAGAACTTCCTAAATTAAGTGATCAAAGGAAATGGGTGACACTTTCTGAAACGCACGTGGAAGACCAGAAGAAAATAGAATGGTACGAGGCGATGAATGATTTGCGGGTGGTTACACAGTTAGGACGAACTGCACAGGTTTACGAGTCGCCGACTACACGGATCGGGATAATTGACCAAACGAGCGACGTGACAAAGCGACCACGTCGCCCGGAACCAAGACATTGTTCGAAACTCTTCAACGACTCGGTGTCCGAAATGTCTCGCGTGTTCCCCGTTACTTTCCGGGTTAATTAGATACGATCCTACGACAAACTGTCCCTCCGACTCCAAATCCCATTTCGATCACGAACAATCGACAGTTGACCTAACTGCGCCTCGTAGTTTTCAATTAAAACAACTAATTTAACGAAGGTGTGCGAAATATCTTTTTCTCAAAGAGGAAAATTGTATCTTGAAACTTAATTCCTCGAATCACTCTGTTCTCGAAGTAGAAAATGTTTAAATTGAGCAGTAATACAAATTCGGCAAGACTCTTGCATTATGAAGGGGAGGACCCTTTAATTAAAAGCTGTTGTCTACTAACGCGGAAGTCGAGCCGTAGACGGAGTCCGGAATTCAGGTAGCAGCCGTCTAGTAAATCGAATCAGCGAACGAAATTACTTTAATTAGCGCGGCTAATTAGGCCGCTTTATGAGCCGCGCTAATTGCCGCGAGTACGCGACGCGACGAGTTATCGCGAGCACGAGCTTTTAAACAAATCCCGACCGTTTAGCTTGCTCGCCGTTGCAGAATGTTCGAATTCGCGGAACCATGATATTTGTTTGATCGGAACGCATTGAGTGTGGTCTAGTCTGGTTTTTGTTCCAAAGGTGTGCTTACTGTTTTCAAATAAATGCCGGAACAAATATAGTTCGCAGAAGCTGGGATAATATTGTGGTATTTCGCCAAAGGAATCTCAATGCAAGCTTTATCATTAATATTATTGATATTCACATAATGAAATTCTTCTAATTATACCCATTTCATGTTGAACTAAAATATAAAACTAAAATACATGAATAATATTTGAAGTGCATCGAATCAAAGTTAATTGCAGACGATATTTCGAACATTATTGATATTCGCGTAATAAACTTGTTCCAATTATATCCATTTCATACCGTATTGAAGATGTAAAAAAAAATGATCCAAAGATGGAATTGTACATTTGATAATATACGAAATTAATAAATGCCTGCAGACCAATCTCAGCGAGTCGATGTTTCGGTGTAAAAGGATTAATAGACGATAGTCGTTACTCACGATAGCCTGTTGATCGACCCCGTTTGGAGGCGGCGGTGGACTGAAACTGGTCGCGGTTGGGGCACCGGGGGCGGTTGGATGCGGGGCACCGGCCGGGGGTGGCACCTGGGGACCGCTGGGTGGCGGTTGCTGGGGCGCACCGCTGTTCTCCTCTTTGACCGGGACCGGCGGGGGTGGTTTCACCTCACCGGTCGCGCCGGCCGCCCCAACGACGCCCGCTACGCCGTTAACCGGCGGGGGGAAGACACCCCCACCGTAGGGCGCAGCCATGCCTGTCTGCACCATGTGCTGCAAACGAAAACGATATTAATTAGTCCAATTAGTATGAACCGTTAATCTATCGCAACTAAACAAATAGAGTACGTGTACATTCGCGAGCCACACAATCTCCTATTACAGTTATGTCCTATTATATCACGTCTTATTGCGACATTTCAATTGTGCCGTTCTAAAATGATGTAACCCGCCCGGGTCCGTTATTCGGTGGCCATAATTTTTGAGTTACGTCGTAATCACGAGCATATAGCAATCAACGTGTGCCTCAGAAATTGCAACTAATAAAGATTCTTGGAATACTATAACGGATACTCGACAGCGTCTACAAATAGCGTGATATCCTGGCACGACTCCAGCCGAGTGTCGCGGTTGGCTTAGAATGGCTTAGATAATACCCGTGTCGCGAACAAAGGACGTACCCATCGCGCGGTATAATCCTTTCGTCTAAAAGAAGATATTACCCAACCTCCCTTTCCGTCATTCCTTTCCATTAAGCTCGAGCGCGCGGGGCGGACTCAATATTCCAAAAGCTTACGTAAGCGAAACTTGAATAAACAATCAGCAAGTATCGAACGTGGGATCTGTCGGGACGACGTGTAGCGACGAACGCGGTTCGTTTTTGCATTTTAACCGCGAGCGAACGAGGCGATGATTTGTGCCCGCATGAATTTTTCACGTGCACGTACTTAGGGTCGCGGCTGCCACGACGACGACGACGACGACGACGCGGCAATAAATACGCTCGATATTCTACGCGCGGCGCTATTAAAAGTAGACGCCGCGAACAAGCCGCAAATCATTTCGCGTGTCGCACGCTCGCCGATTACTGACATGCTACAAACGCTCTCGCTTTTAATTCCGCGCGATGAAACCCTCCTTGGGGACGTTCGAGGAAAACGATCCACGCCGCTTTCCGCCTTGGCTTGTGCGACAACCACCTCTGGCAATCTTACCGTCAGTCTATTTACTTGTACCTTGCAATAGGTGCCAGTGTAATATTTTACCAAGGATCAGTTAAACTCGAAACTGGACGTGTGAATACTATTTTTAATTGCAGCTGGAAATGACCGAGCATACCAAATCTTGATAAAGTGAACCGGTTAAAACGAATACAAATGTATTTCTGTCAGCTGTCGTTAATTATTGTTAGTAATAAATATGTACGCAGCCTGCGTTGGTGTTAATGGAACGGCGGCTTCGATTGCGCCTCGCGATAGTAATTAGGACTGATTTAGATGGGAATCGTGTCACGCGTCGTTATATATGACAGTGGATCGAAAGCATCGCGAAATGGGGTTAATAGCTCCCATCGGTTTAACAGAATTAGGGCTGTCTTTGATCAATTTCGAAATACATTGATTGTTCACTGAGAGAATTGATGAAAAGTTTGTGCAGTGCTCAATCGAGGCAACAAAAGGTTTGAAATGTCTGAATGGAAGAAATAAGAACTCGTTTGGAAAAAAACGTATATAGGGGACAACAAAGAAGAAGTTTGGCTGAAGGACGAGGAGAAGAATGAATACCCGAAGAGAATGTCGCGAAATGAGCCGCTCGGGTGACCCCGAATCATCGTAATTCATCCTATCGTATCTTACAGCTGGGTTAAGGAAGAAAGAAGCGAAAGGGCAGATCCTCTGACCCAATTCCATCTAGGCAGAGCCTGGGATGCATCATTCAATTATTTCACTTCCACAGTCTTTCCACAGGCAACGGTGGTTAACGCGATTGCCCGTAATTTTCACAAGCGAAACGTCCTTCGATTTAATTACAAATCTGATAAGACATTATAAGGAAGGAACTTCTTATCGGTAAGATCGCCTTTGAAACGGTCGCTAATGATCGCTTTTTATCGCCGTTCCGCGTTACGAGAACCGGAAGGTGGAAACCACTTTCCTCGGCGCAAAGAAGATTCATTGAGGGTTATCAGGAGGGGCGGCGGAACTTGTTATTTTTTCGTAATCCTGATGTGCCGGTCAGTACCGCCGCGATTCTCAGGAAAAATCGACGGTTCCAACAAGCCCTCCGACTGTTCGCCGGCCGTCTTTTTTGCTAGGAAACTCAGGATTATACAAGGGACCATTCAGAGCGTGTTTCCCCGTCGACGTCGGTCGGCCGTGGCCGTAGCTTACGGCTATTGCGTGCGAAAGAGTACAGGGGAAGCACTGATCAGGATACAGAGAAACGTATAATTAAATAAAAACTTGGGGTGGCAACAGATTCTCGTATGGAAGCACGGATTTTATAAACTCTGAATTTCGCAGAAATGCAATCTGACTGTTCCACAATATCAAACGCGTAGAATCTGATACTAACAGATTTTCTATAATCAGGTTCGAGAATATTAATCCTACATCAATATTGTCTTTCATTTTAATTACATTTTTAAGCGAAAGATAAAGAAACGATCAAACATGTAAATTAATTCACCATCCACCATCCACCAGTTATTAAGCCAATAATTAAATAAGCAGGACAGAAATAAATAATTAAGGAATTAAAGGATTAAGGAAATAAATTAACAGCTTAAAATAAAAAGAAGTGAACAAATAAATAAATAAACACAAAGTGTTTAACATTTACATTTTTAACTTCTTAGTGAAGTGAAAAATAAAATTACATAAAAAACGGATCGAAAATCATTGCCCCGCTGTACATATAAAATAAGGATCCAGAATTTTAGTAAAATGATGGTATAGAGTGCAGAGTTGTAAAACATAAAAATGGTACTTCTATCGATTTTTTTTACTGCGATTCGCGTACATTATCAACTGGTACGAGGATAAAGCAGGGAACCTGGATGACCGATCGCGTTTCGTTCTAACAGTGCAAGGGGGACGAACGCAGATGGGACTGGGGAAACGTTCGAGCTATTCGAGCGATCAGCAATTCGTGCATCGCCATGGGAAACCCTCGGACAGAGCTATCGACGTATCGCTGACGCCGCGCAGCAATGACGTGTATTAGTCGTCACAATACGGAAGCGCGGTGACGTAACAAACGCAGGTGCATCGCTTTCTAATCAAAGTTTTTCTTCCAGCAATTGTGGCTATTTCTGTCTTCTAATAACAGGCTACAGGCTCGTCAGGCGAATGAGCCTCGGTAAATGTAGTCCACGGGGTTGATTTATATTTCAAATGATCACGAACAATCATTAAGGAGGATTTCACGTCACACGGACTTTCAATAGCATAGACAAGAATTTAATGAAACCTCTATCTAGCCTCTGATCTAATGTAGAAAATCTGGTTTGATTATTCAACGCGTCTTCAATTATACAGCCTCCGTTCACTATTATTAGCCATGATTCGCTA
This sequence comes from Ceratina japonica, assembly GCA_019453355.1. NCBI lineage: Eukaryota > Metazoa > Arthropoda > Insecta > Hymenoptera > Apidae > Ceratina > Ceratina japonica. The sequence goes on along the minus strand of SMSR01015921.1, from coordinate 247,475 downwards.
GTTTTACTCGTGCTACCAGCACCGACGTTACGCGCAAAAACCGTAGCGTCTTATATTTTTATACCAGACCGGTAACAATAAGGACGATAATAATATGCGGCCTTGCGACGCGACGCGACGTCTCAATTATCGTTCGAGCGTAGATAAGGCTAATGGGGCGACGGGTGATCGCCGTTTTTAAATCGTAATTATTGGACCCGGTCGGGGGACGTTAATTACTAATCGCTGTGCGCGAGGCTGTTCAACTCTTTTCCGATAGGGAACAGGTATGAACGATCGTCTAAACGTCTCGTAGGCGTACACGCATCTCCGCACATTCACTTACTTATCGTGTACTCGGTTCGATTCAGGCGCTGCCCCTCGCGGCTCTACGGTTTAATTGCTGAAACGGCATGTTAACTTACAAGTCACCGGGAGCTATTAAACGGCTCGTTGCGTCCGATGGAAATTCAACGCGTGCTTGTAATGCTAATTTATTAACGCCGCCGGAAACGAGCCAGCTTACGCGAAAAGGAGAATTTATTCGCGACGGGACCTTCGGTATCGTCCAGCTAACGGGCCACGGAGTAAATTTGCTATGATACCATAAAGGGTAATGGATACAGGGAGTCGTCCTCTATGGGTGACAGGAAATTTATGTGAAAATTGTAATGCAACTCGCGTTTCATTTGTACTTAATTGGAGACAGCTGATATTCGACGTTAAGACATAATTTTCCTAAATGTGTAGAAATATTTCATCCACGAAACCAAGTTTCTTTTCAAGTTTTCATGGAATTTCAAAAATATTGCGAATTTTGTAAATACATATTTTATACCTTGTCACTCTCTTAGTGAATGATTCGGGCAAAATCGTATGAAACTGATTTTCAAACAATTGAATAGACAACCTAAATAAACGAAAATGAAATACATAACATATTTGAAAAATATGTACAAAACTAGAACAATATTACTAAATAATTCACAATGCAATGGCGCGTGGTTTGGTTAGGAGAAGGTTAAAGGGTGGGAAGAGGCAGCAGCCCCGCCGGGTCCGAATCATCCCCTAGATTTGATGTTTTCACGCGAGGCGAGCTGGCCGCCAAGAATAAACCTAGAATCAATAGCGGACGAGCAGAGACACGGAGAGGGTGGAGACTCGAAGGGTCGTTCGAGGATGGACGGTTGGGACGCAGGCATCATAACAAGATACCTAAACCGCTTATTGTCTGAGCCGTTTAATCCGCGGACGGGAATGAGCGCGTAATTATAAGCGCAATACGGGCGCGCGGAAAGTGCACGATAAGCAGCCAAGGACGTACGCTGGCCCATATCCTCCCGATTAAACCCCGGCGAACATCTTTCACCAACAATCGCGCGGCCAGTGAATTTTCGGCTTATGGTATTTGGCTACGCGAATTCGAGCCCGAAATTTGTACGAACGCTTCAAACGAATAATTACTTCCGATCTAGTTACTATTACTGTCGAGGAGTATTTAGAAATTCTAATAGGATCAAATTAGAATTTGACGGAAATGTCGAATAATTATTTTAGATCTAGGTAGGCCTTTATTATTACTTGAAGTATTTAAACACACTCTGAATAGAAACTCTAACACGAAGATATTCCAAACATTTGGACTCATATTTTTAGCGTGTGACGACCTGTGTTCGTTAAGCGTGCTAGTCGTAAAGTAACTGAATTCCTGGACACCTGGAAGTTCCAAAGAATCCACTATTATATGTATAGATATTTCTGATCACCTAGATTCCGAGATACGCGTGCATCCGAATACCTAAACGATATTCGCGCGGACTTGTGTATCCACGAGTGGTCTATCTACCTAAACAGACGACATGTACGCAAAGCATGTAGGTTCACCGCGAATGTCATATACCTATACATATATATAGATTCACCAGGTCCCTGACTACCTATCTGTCTATGTACACTCAGAATGCTCTATATAAACACAGAACCAGCGTTGGTATTCAAGTATTCAGCCACGCACAATCTACATACCGAGTCTCTATATAGACTCAAACCACAGCCAATAGAGACACCAAAAGCAGCTGCTTGCTCGGAAGAAATGAGATATACCTCTTACAATAAACGCAACTTTGAATTACGTCTTTATCAAATCGATTACAACCGCCGGCACAACGCTTCCGATGAAAACATTTAAAAAACGAAAACTGTCGAATTCCTTTATATAAATCATACTGCATGTCATGTAATTGCAGTTGATGAATAATTAATAAATAATTCTTTGTCAGGTATTGTGCAAAACACAATTGATTACAATACATTAATTAAGCATCGAATAAAACAATGAAAACTGACGTGCAATTCTTGTATGGATTGTATTGTATGTTATTACATTTGATTAAAACCTTTTTCCTCCGGGCTATGCGAAACGCAATCGGCCCAGATTTCAAATTACGATACAATTTTTTATAAGAGAAAATACGCGAACAAAAGAAGGTATGTATATGCTCTTCTGGAAGCAATTTGTAATTTCATTAGACTACAGTCGAGGGGATTAATCCAGGATCTGCTGGCCATGCGCGATATCGAACGGAAAGACGATTGCTCTCGACCGATAGCGAGGCCGATATTAAGGCATCGGCTCGAGTTATTTCATTCCGCTGGGAACTAGACGCAGATAATTCTTTTCCGGCTGCCGGCGCGCAATCCGGGGACAGATACCAGTTTTATTGGACATTCCGGTTTTATTAGACGGCCAAATAAATTAAAGTACAGTCGTCGTTCGAGCCGGTTCCAATTCCGTCGTATTACTCAATATGACTACGTGACGTTTTGACGTATCCTGTCAATTGTAGCTCACAGATTGAAATCATTTCATGCCATTTGTATTCTGCGGATATTAAGTATCGATATAATAAAAATGATATTTAATCGGTAAATTATTCTCTCTCCGATATAAATTGCCGATGGAAATTATTGTTTTAATATTATATTGAATTGTATATAGGATACAATTTATTTAGGATACAATTGTTCCTGATTAAATTGGATTAGTATTTTATTGATAACGTAATCAAATACCTCATCCGACGGTTGTGAAGGAAATCTATATTTGTACTACTGCGTTATGTATGATCATATCATTACTCCGTTATATCATTCTTCATTATTATGATTATGCTCATGGCTGGATACCAAAGTATTAAGGGCATGCCTCATTTACCGTTCATTTTAGAAACTTAAAAATGGCTTAAAAAACAAAATCGAATCCATCGTCTACGGTACCAATTCCGGCTAATTTGTTTCCGCAGCGATTCGAGTATTTCCATTCTCCATTCCCTCCGTCTGTTCTTTCTTCCTCTCGCCCCGCGCAAGCGTGGTCCAAGTTAAATACTCTAATTCGTATTAATGGATGGCCGGTTGCCAGTGGTACGCTTCTACAGGGGCTCTTCCCAAGCTCCGGACAGAATGGATTCCGAGCGAAAGAGCGAACGAGAGGGAGAGAGAGAAAGGGAGTACGTTCACACCAATTGACCGAACCATCGATGCCCAGTCACAGCTACGTGGGATCTACCATAGGGGAGATATCCTCGTTTCAATATGACCCTCTCTAGCAGCGAGGTTTCTCTCTGGAGGTAGAAAATTGTATTCAATATCCGAGAACCAGCGATTCACAAGACATGTGTTCAGCCGGTGATCCCTAATCGTGAATGTGAAGAATCATCGATAGATTAAGCAAATCCGTTTATCAAAAAGTGTGGAAAGATATGTATAAAACTTGTCTTCCTGATTCCTTTCACATATGTTAATCTAACATTTTTATACTAAACTGTTAAGAAATTCGTGCCGATTTTACGCAGGTAGCATCAGGACAGCTGATTTCTAGAACTAACAAATTGGAGAAAAAGTGTCTATCAGATCCTCTTTCCCGAAGTTAAAGTTCCCACTTGATAAATATTTGCTTAACCACTTGAGATTCTTAAAACGGAACAAACAGTGGCTACAAGTAATGATTGATTCTCGAATCACATAGCTTCTGTTCACTGCGTCGACGTCGTCTACCAAACATCGATGGACTCGGAATCAATCGAAACGTCGATCACGGTCGAGGTGATCACGATCACAGTGTCGGCGAAGAGGCGAATAAAGTTTACTCGACGTAAATAAAGTCACGTTCGAGAAAAGAAATACGAGCTGGCCATACTTAATTCAGGTTTCGCGGGGATGGTAGTTGGATATGGCCACGCGTGGGCACAAACCGATGTGGCTTGAACGGTCCCTCCGCGTGTGTTCCAGTTCCTCGAATGGCCGGGAGCGATGAGCAAATGGCGGAAAAGGGGAGTCGGCGGAGCATCGCCGCGGCTAATGGAACGAAGATTGCAAAATTGCCGGGCCAATTGCTCTCGCATCGCGAAACGTCCTTTCACTAATATTCTAAGCGTCGGCCCATGCTCGTTTCGAATCGTTTGGTATTCGCGAAACGCGATCATCGCGTTAGTTCGAGGATCTTGGTCACTTCCGTCTGGAAATATCACACCCTTTTATATCCTACGATCTCTAACCATCAGAAATATTCTCATTCACCTTTATTCGCGTTTTCTGTACTATGTACGCCTGACATTTCGCTTCCTCTATACACGTTTGACATTTCCATTTCGATATCTCAAGAGTAATTTATTCCGAAAACAAAGTACAATTCAAAAATAAAGAATCTTATTAGAAAAGAAAATTAAAAAATCTCTAATTTTTTTATAGAACTATTGGCTCGCAGTGAAGCGGACAAACTATTGCCAATGTTTCTCGGTGACGAGGTATGTATGTACCTATGTATATTTGTCAATGAAACGGGTATTATTTATGAGACCACATCCATCTCCGAGGCTCGAGATGCGACAGCGCTTGAAATAACACGCATTAATCATTCTTACGTATTCGCGGAGAAGTTTCCTCCTACCCTTTCGCATCAACCCCTTTTATTTGTGCTACGCCCTCCCGTGAGAATCTGCCCGCGGAGATTGGTCTTATTTTTACGCCTACAACTTCTCTCATGCTGAGCTACAACGTAAAACGACAGCCGCAGTTATATTTACCAAACTTATTTCAGTATGTGCGTACATAAGACGTAAAACGCAATGCAAATTAATATTAAGATGTAAAAGCGTTTCTCATTAGGAGGCACAGATTTCAAATGTACAGAGACAAGTTTTAATAGATATATAATTCACAAATGGCCGTAAGAGTCTGAAGTCGAAGATTATATTCCTAATCCTCATAAAGAACGAAGTCTTCTCATTAAGAATTATAATCTGGAACGAAGATTAACACTCCTGAACGCTATTCACATTTTCACAAACGCGTTGAAGGATCTTCACATTCTCCGTTCTCTGTTCCGTCCTCCTTTACCCTTTCCACGTGACCCTCCTCTTTTATGTTCTCTGATTTTCTTTCTTCCGCTCTCCCTCTTTCTTCTCTCTCTACCGCTCTGCTTACTTTGTTCATTAAGTCTCCCTTTCTTTTCCGCCTATCCTCGCCATTCTTCTCCGCTGCCTTCTTCCCACGGTCATTAGCATATCTTGTTGATCGCACGCGCTCCGAAAACCCGCGACACTCGCGGGTGGTATCGATTCGCGAGGCATCGACGCGCGCTTTCATCGAGGGGCGCGACCGGAAATGAGGCCTGTATCTCCGAGGCGCAGGCAGGAAATTGAAAAATTTCAGCCGACTTCGAAGACGTTCCACTTGGCTTAATCTCGCCTTGGAATCTTCGCCCTCTCGAGTATGATCGATTCAGAAGGGCTTTCGTCAACAATAAGCGTTTTCAACCCTTCTTCTTAACAGATCTTACCTAACCCATTTATTTCTCCTACTTTATTTTAAATCGCCCTTTGTGAAACGACATTCCTCCATTTTAACGTCAACAGTTCAATTCATTTTATCAAAAAATTAATAAACAAAAAATGGAGGATTTAATTAAAAAGTATGTTCAAACACCGAACGATATATCGATGCAAATAAAAAACGCGATGAGAATCCCAGGAAGGAATCTAAACCGGTATGGATGGTTTATTTCGTGCCGAATTCGATCGACGACGCACGACCCCGATTTTCCAATAAAACGGACGTCTACCCAGAACTTTTAATTACTTGTTTGCGTTATCCGGTCCCAATACGCGTCGCGTACCGAACAACCAACATCCAGCCGGTCTAATTTTCCCGTACTCTCGTCCCTTTCGAGGCCCGCCCTTCTTGTCCTCGAATAGTTAACGAGAAAACTTCGACGGAAGCACGAATAATAAATACGAGGGACGTGCTAACTTATCTCGAGTTCAATATCCACCGTGGCATCGTTCTACGTTCGATAACGTGGCTTCAATCAATTAAATTGGAATTCCAATTGGAAAACAGACGAAAATTGTTTGGAAATTTCTTTAGAATTCCATATTCAGGTGTCAAACTGTATAAATATGGATGATATAAAAAGAAGATTTAATTATTTAATAAATAATATACGTAACAATAAGTAATAATTAAGTATTAAATGATAAATATAATAATAGTGAAGAACGGATGTGTCTGTGAAATTGGCACGGCCTTCTATTGATAAATAAAAAATAATTATAGTTCTGATAGCACTTTTAATAGTTCTACAGTTCCTGATACAAATTAGAAACAGTTCCGCACTCTAAATGCAGAATTTTTCAAAAACAGAAAAGTCCGTGCTAACTTCACATTCCAGCACGGACATTTCTCCTGTAAAAGTAGCAATAGTTATTCAAAAATTCAATGTTTTTTTAGAGTTCCGGACATTTCTCGTCTGGTTTAAATAGAACATAAAGTTTCAAATCGATAGCTTCTTTTACTTATTACTAAATTAAAATTAACGCTGGTTGTATGTGTGGCAGAGAAAAGTTGTTTAAAAATATAGTAATTATTAAGATATGGTCTGGAAATTTTATATTCTATCTAAACTAGATAAGAACTGTCCGGAACTCTAAAAAGATATTGAATTTTTTAATAAATATTGGTACTTTAGAGGAAAAAGGTCCGTGCTGGCGGAGAAGAGAAATTGTTTAAAAACTGGGTATTTTTTAAAATATCGACTTGAAAATCTATATTTGGCCGTTATTAATCGAGAACTCTCAGGAACTCTCAAAGAACATCAAATTTTTTAATAAATGGTACTTTAGAGGAAAAAATGTCCGTGCTGGAATGTGAAGTTAGCACGGACTTTTTTTTTTGAAAAATACTGCATTTAGAGTGTGGAACTATTTCTAATTTGTATCAAGAACTCTAGAACTCTTAAAAGTGCTATCAGAACTATAATTATTTTTTATTTATTAATAGAAGGCCGTGCCAACTTCATAGACACAGAACGGATTAGAAATGGCTTAGATTCCCTCGTTTATCATTAGCCCATTAGACGAAAATTGTTTGGAAATTTCTTTCGAATTCCATATTCCGGTGTCAAACTATATAAATATGAATGATATAAAAAAAGATTTAATTATTTAATAAATAATATACGTAACAATAAGTAATAATTAATTATTAAATGATAAATATAATAATAGAGAAGAGCGGATTAGAAATGGCTTAGATTCCCTCGTTTATCATTAGCCCGTTAAGCAACGTTTACGACGTTTTATGTTTCCTGTCTCGCAACATGGAAAACCGTGGCTCTCGGTTTTACAACCAGCCGGACTAAAAGACTACACCGGAGAGGATTACAAGACCGCAAACAAAACTTCCGCGAACGAGCATCGAACGACTCGATTTCACGAATGACGGGTCAAGAAGACTCGCTCGTTAGTGATTTCACGTAATTTTTACTGATAACGTGAACACACAGGTAGTATTAATTTATATTCAACACGGCCTTGTAAAGCAGTGCGATTTTCTTGAAATACGAGATCGGGCAGAACGCCTACTGGACGTACACTGGTTCTGATTAATAAAACCCCGGACGGGGAAGCTGTATTCTCTTATGCAAGTCTGAGCGTGGAATCAGAAAAAGCGATGGCCGACGACGGAGCGAAAATTCGATTGCTGGAAAAGTCAGGCAGAAAAGATAATAACGAGATGTCCCAGTTCGATTCACAATTTTCACAATTGTTTTCAGGAACTGCGAACGAAACGCGACGCAAATATTTCACTCGTCCTATTCAAGTCTCTTATCATTGAGGTACAAACATTTTCATAAAATGTACGAACTCGAATACAAACTTTTTGTATCAGTCGAATTTCATGAACATTAATTTCCACGCGTCCTCGTAAACAATTCCTATCAACGAATCGTAATGATATCATCGAGAAGAGAAGAACGCGACGATAAAACATATTGTGCGAAAGATTAGTCCGATATAAAATCTGTACGATTTTATTCACTCCCGCAAGAGACGAAAAAAAGAGAATCGGTGATCGCGTTGCAGCGTAAGATTGAAACGTGAATGGCAGCCGGGAACGCGATGCGATGCATCTCGCAAGAAACGCTTCGGGGTTCGATTCGGATCGCTAAACGACGCATCGCGTGCCGCACGACACCCGGTATATAGCGACAACCCCCGGTTGCACGCACACGCTGAGTTTGCGGGGTGCACGCGTTAATTTGCACCGAGCATGCGATTCCAAGAGGAAGAAACTGTGTTTGCAAAAAGTTCCTGTAAAACATTTACAAGTGATCTCTCCAGCTATACAGGGTGAGTCAACAAAAACTGTATCAAATAAATAATTATGAAAGTAATAAAATAAATGATTATTGTCTTATATTTTTGGATGATGTTCTGTATGAATTTTGTACTTGATGCAGGTAATTGAATCGATACTTTCTTGTGTTTATTTTAATAAATTATAATCCATTTTTATGCACACACTTCCTATCATGATTCTTAAGCTTTAGAAGTAGAGCTTCCATCTGATAACCTTTTTCCTGTTCCTATTTTTATATGTATACAACTCACAGGCATAATAACGTAAATACGGTCGACACCATTGATTGCAAGTCCTTAATCTCCCCTAGGTTTCCACATTTTTATCAGATAATGAAATATGAATAGATGTTTATCAAAGGAAACGGGAGAGGAAGGCGATCAAAAGCGGCGTTATTTAAAGTGGAATTAAACAACGACGTGCGTTAATTGCCGCCGCTCTAGTGGCCCGTGAAATCGTTTTTGTCACGGAAAACGAAACTCCCCGTTCCCTTGCCGGCAGCTCTGCAATTATCAACTTTTTCAATGAAACCCTTTCCCACTCTTTGATCACTGTTACCGAGTATCTTCAACACTTCTGCCTTCTGCTTTCCTCAAAGACGGCGTATATATTCGAAGCAATTAACGTTACGTTTAATATTTTAAAAGAGACCTAATTTCAAAACTATTCAGCATTTAAATGCAAAATAAATTCTGTTATTCCACGTGGAAAATTATCTCATTGATTACATTTCTTTAGTATGTTGTAAGTTGGGTCTCTTATACAGTATTATGAAATGTTATAATGCTCAAATATTTTGTAATAACCGTGGACGAAAATGTAAAGACCATTTATAAATACCAATGACCACGTCGCCAGCTCTGTTTGCCAGAAAATTCATTATCTTGTTACTATAGTTAAAATCATTATTCTTTTAGAAATCTACAACTCTTGTCTCAAATGTTTTCCACGGTTCGTACACAAATAGACTGCCGCAAATAACATAACTTCATTTCAATTAACACTTGAAAAACTATTAAATGCATTCCACTATTGATATTCTGCATAACAATCTTTCTCTGCATATTTAATTTTTCTATAAACGCATAAAATTCACCAAGAGAAGGAAAGAGAAAGAAAGAAAGAAAGAGAGAGAGAGAGAGAGAGAGAGAGAATGTCTTAAAAAGTAAGAGGAAGCTTCGAAAGGGAAAACTTGAGCTTAATTACAACGTCCATCGAGGCCCGTCAAGGCTCGGCTCCCTTCCAAACGATTTTCAAACCACCTCGTTACTTTTCTTCCTCCTTTTTTATTCACGTCCGAGGGACCCGGGGGAGCCGATCCGGGCGAGAAAGGAAGGTTCTCGGGAGTCATGTCGCTTTCACCAGCGAGCCGCGCCGCCGGGAAATAAAAACGGCCGGACTGGAAGGGACAATGCAACCCCTATGCGACATCCTGCGAACGCGCGACCCTCTTACCATAACAAGAGGCTTAGCTAACGAGCCGGGGAGGTTCGAGTTCGAGCCCTAACACCCATAGACTGCTTCCCGTGCTTATACTAACATACGCCAGAATCGCTACATTCCATTAAAGAAAGATTTGCACAAATCGCAGCTTATTCAGTTGTTATTCAATTCCTCTAATACCACTATATTTAAATTAGAGAGGAAGGTATTCGTTAGAGAGAAAAGCATTCAAGAATTAATAGAAATGATTACTAATTAGTGCTTAAGACCAGTATATAAATTTTATGAAATTAATAAATGATACATAAAATCTATTCTTATTTTAATACAAGAATTTTGCCTCCATTTCTCAAATATTCAGGATTTATCAAAATTGCGTCTCGTTCCGGAGGCTGAGAACCGCTGAACGCGGTTGAATAGATTATCGTTCGCGTGTAAAGCCGAGGCCCCCCTGAAAATGGACCCTTTTCGAATCATCCCCTCGTTCAGCCAGAGGGTAGGTACCGAATTCATAGCGCACGACATATGGATGCAGCGGAAAAGATTCGCTGCGTCGAACGTGAAAAGTGAATAACGGCCACGTGGCCAACCCCCGTCATGATTAAACATTTTCCACGTGAAATGATATATTTCATTGAAAATCATTTTAAATCCTTTCCTCGTTCGACGCGATCATTTTACTTTTTTATAATACATTTTCCCGTATTTCCTACAGTATGACAAGATAAAGTTCTTCAAGAATAGAGAATATCCTAAGCTTCAAGGTAACGCGCTCCGATCCCCTTTTCCGAATCCCATTTCCGGAATCGCGGCTGAAAACAATTTCATGCGGATCGAACTTTGACTTCTCCGTGAATAAATGCGAAAGTACATTCCCAGGGTAATTGGCAACGGCTTTGTGAATCATAAATTGAGACGAAGAAAGAATGAACGGACGTTACGTGCCCTCCGCTAGAGAGGAAATATTGGTTATATCTGTAATTTTCTTGGCGAATAAGACGTCGGACGGAGGCGAGAAAATTGCTCGCGAAAAGAATCTCGTTCCCGGTGACGATCCTGATCTAATTTTGTCGATGAGACGCGCGGCATTCTCCCTTACGCTCGCGCGAAGAATTCGATTTGCCGCGTAGAGGGGAGGAGAAAAGAGGTAAGGAAGAAAGAAGAGGGAAGAAATATAAATAGGGTGAGCTTCTAAAAAAGTTTTAGCACCGCTCTTAATCAACGGAATCCTTATGAAAATTAATTAGATCGTGTTTTCTAGAAAATTGATAACCGAGCATATTGGATTACTGCCTCACGAATTTTAAATTTAAAAGTAATATTGCCCCTGGAAATATTTAAAAATAAGTATTAAATGTCGGCTAGGAATTCT
>SMSR01015921.1:216980-235339 GCA_019453355.1 Ceratina japonica | reverse complement strand
AGAGAGAGAGAGAGAGAGAGAGAGAGAATGTCTTAAAAAGTAAGAGGAAGCTTCGAAAGGGAAAACTTGAGCTTAATTACAACGTCCATCGAGGCCCGTCAAGGCTCGGCTCCCTTCCAAACGATTTTCAAACCACCTCGTTACTTTTCTTCCTCCTTTTTTATTCACGTCCGAGGGACCCGGGGGAGCCGATCCGGGCGAGAAAGGAAGGTTCTCGGGAGTCATGTCGCTTTCACCAGCGAGCCGCGCCGCCGGGAAATAAAAACGGCCGGACTGGAAGGGACAATGCAACCCCTATGCGACATCCTGCGAACGCGCGACCCTCTTACCATAACAAGAGGCTTAGCTAACGAGCCGGGGAGGTTCGAGTTCGAGCCCTAACACCCATAGACTGCTTCCCGTGCTTATACTAACATACGCCAGAATCGCTACATTCCATTAAAGAAAGATTTGCACAAATCGCAGCTTATTCAGTTGTTATTCAATTCCTCTAATACCACTATATTTAAATTAGAGAGGAAGGTATTCGTTAGAGAGAAAAGCATTCAAGAATTAATAGAAATGATTACTAATTAGTGCTTAAGACCAGTATATAAATTTTATGAAATTAATAAATGATACATAAAATCTATTCTTATTTTAATACAAGAATTTTGCCTCCATTTCTCAAATATTCAGGATTTATCAAAATTGCGTCTCGTTCCGGAGGCTGAGAACCGCTGAACGCGGTTGAATAGATTATCGTTCGCGTGTAAAGCCGAGGCCCCCCTGAAAATGGACCCTTTTCGAATCATCCCCTCGTTCAGCCAGAGGGTAGGTACCGAATTCATAGCGCACGACATATGGATGCAGCGGAAAAGATTCGCTGCGTCGAACGTGAAAAGTGAATAACGGCCACGTGGCCAACCCCCGTCATGATTAAACATTTTCCACGTGAAATGATATATTTCATTGAAAATCATTTTAAATCCTTTCCTCGTTCGACGCGATCATTTTACTTTTTTATAATACATTTTCCCGTATTTCCTACAGTATGACAAGATAAAGTTCTTCAAGAATAGAGAATATCCTAAGCTTCAAGGTAACGCGCTCCGATCCCCTTTTCCGAATCCCATTTCCGGAATCGCGGCTGAAAACAATTTCATGCGGATCGAACTTTGACTTCTCCGTGAATAAATGCGAAAGTACATTCCCAGGGTAATTGGCAACGGCTTTGTGAATCATAAATTGAGACGAAGAAAGAATGAACGGACGTTACGTGCCCTCCGCTAGAGAGGAAATATTGGTTATATCTGTAATTTTCTTGGCGAATAAGACGTCGGACGGAGGCGAGAAAATTGCTCGCGAAAAGAATCTCGTTCCCGGTGACGATCCTGATCTAATTTTGTCGATGAGACGCGCGGCATTCTCCCTTACGCTCGCGCGAAGAATTCGATTTGCCGCGTAGAGGGGAGGAGAAAAGAGGTAAGGAAGAAAGAAGAGGGAAGAAATATAAATAGGGTGAGCTTCTAAAAAAGTTTTAGCACCGCTCTTAATCAACGGAATCCTTATGAAAATTAATTAGATCGTGTTTTCTAGAAAATTGATAACCGAGCATATTGGATTACTGCCTCACGAATTTTAAATTTAAAAGTAATATTGCCCCTGGAAATATTTAAAAATAAGTATTAAATGTCGGCTAGGAATTCTCAAAAAATAAAAATAACCGAACAGTTTAGTATTTCATTTTGAATATTGAAACTTTGCACGCTTCATTTGTTATATTTTATTATACCACGCGAATGGCCAAAAACCTCTTGCTAATAAATACCTCGTAGTTCCGTCGGAAGTTGTTAAAATTGGATTTAACTCCGTTTTATAGTTAAGTAATCGTATTGATACAACTTGTATTTGTAAGGTACGCGTAGGTATTTTCATTCACAAAGGAGGGTAACAATGGAACGCGGTTCGCAGAGGAACGTTCATCAAAGGCGCGGACAGCCAGCGGCTTGAGCTCGTAATTCCGTTTCAGCGCGAAAAGCCGCGAAGGTTCAAGCGGCTTAACTCGAAGCTCGATCATCGCTTGAACCACGCATTCACGTGGGCTCGCTGTTGCCATTCGGCTCAACTTCTTACTCTAATTGGCCGAGACTCGATTTGGTTAATTGGATTCGACGCGTTGACAACTAGCCGCGTTCTTTTTTCCAACTAGCAGAGAGTCTGCGCTCTTAAAACGTGACTAATGGCGCCCGGAGATTGGCAGAAATTTTGGAGATCTTAGGTCGCGCACAAATTAGATTATGATTTATTTCGGAGTAATCTAAGTGCCAAGAAGCGGAGAACTTTGAAATGAGAAGCAACGAGCAAGCAGTCAGTTTTAATTTGTGTCCGACTACTAAAATTCTATTAACGACCTCCCTTTTGACACGTGTAATTGGTAGTAATCGCACTGGTAGCAAATAAAGAAGAACTTATGTGTCTCGGCAGGTGTCTAGATTTTATGCGCGCATTCTCGAGAGTGTAAGTATAGAATGTAGAGAGTGAACGCGTTAAGAGGAATTAAGAACACTACGTTAACGCGTTAAGCAAACTCTAACCGAAATGTGCTACGTGGTAATTGGAAATTACATATTTATGACGGTGTAAATGCGAACGAGGAAAGGAATAACAAGTTTTATTACTCTTAAGAGGAATCCGCTATCTCTATACAAGCAAAAATGGTTAAAAATGTCGTGTTATAAGGTCTGGCATTTTTTTAATATTGAAATTGTTTTGATGAAGGTTTATTAAAAGTCCTGTGATGTACTAAAAGTTGTTCCTAGAGAGGAACTAAAATGGTCCTGGTCTACCTACGTCATTTGGTACTCTCATCCATCAGCCATGACCTTTTCGATGCTTTCCACTCTTTAATATTTCAAGCATTCCCTCGTATATATCGATATTGTATCTCTCGAGAAAAATACGCTCTCTCTTCCCTGTGTTTTCCAGATGATAACATCGTTTACACAGAGTAATATCTAGGTTCGAGCTCAGCTGCCTCCGTCCGATCTGACTGTGTTCAGCATTGCAAATTCTGTCCTAGCAATGGTTAGCCGTACTATTTTCTCTAGCACACTTTATTTTGCATTCAGTTATTCTATCAAGTAATTCACTAAAATGAAAGAAAGCAAGAGTGACAGTGTAAACGAAAAAACTGTGGAATATATTGAAACAATTCATCGCAAAAAGAGATGAAACGAAAAGTGTATAAAAACTTTAAGAACTAGAACTCGTTCGGCTCAAAAAGAATCCTAATTAAAAATAAAATTGACATTGTTATATTAAACAGTGACTGGATGTAAAAGGTGAGAAAAATAACTCAGGAGTAAATAAATGGAAAACGGAAACCGACACAATATTTATTAAAAAACATAAAGAAAACTTAAAATTCAAGCTAAAACCCTACACGAGACGCTGATCAGAATACACCTCTCGCAAACCTCTCGACTCAACGTCCTTATGAACACTAACTAGCCCTGCATTCCGCATTTTTCTGGCGTTGCAATATGACCTTGGTCCTTTTTTAAACTATATTTTCTTTCCTGGAAGACGATAACCATGTGCACATTGCAACCTAGCCTGGATTTTATCTTAAACCCTTTGTCACCGGACGGGGTCCAAAGAAAAAAACACTCGTCCCGATACTGACTCAAGGTCGATTTTTTACCACTTTGGCACGTGTCAATTTTTCCTTAAACCGTGTCCTGGGTTTCCCCCATAAATCTTCCCTTTTTCCCTTCTTGTCAATAATTATTAAAAAAAAAGCTCACACAATTTAACAGACATAATGAAAGTAACTCCGAGAAGAAAGATTTGGCTTGCATGATACTAAGAAATTGCTATTCATTACCACGATTTAGGGGAGAAAAAGAAAACTTCTCAAACTGAGGAACACAATTTGATGGAAGCTTCGAGTTTGATGTTGGTAGAGCAACGAATTAAGAAACAACGACGGATTTCGTCCCTGCTACGATATTCGCTTCACGCAATTCAATATCCGTGCCTTGTTTCTTTCTTCTAATTCCATGGATATCAAGATAGAAACAAACAGCCCGTTAATTTTCTTCGCACGTTCGTCCGAGGGAACGTCCAAGGATTTCTTCACGAAACGCAATCGTTAAGCCTTGGGAAAGGGAAAAGGTTATCTGTTTTAAAAACACTGACCCACATTCGGGGATGAATTAAGATAATTGCTTAATGTCTCGTTCATTTTCCGCAGCGCGTCCGGCTTTGGATACACATGGGGAAATATGCGCATCAGGACATTCGAGCTGGCGAATATAACGCGGAAGAGGATGCTTCTGTAGTAATGTTTCAGGTAGAAGGAGATCACTTTTGACCCGGTTTCCTTAGCTATTTATTTTTCATGTCCTTAGGACTTCTCGAGTTTTATGATCCGTCTACTTTTTCCTGGAGAATTGTCAAAAAGGATTGCCAGCTGTTCAGACTAAAATTGCGATTTCATAAAGCTCTCTACTTAATCCGTTTCAAGCTTGCATATTAAAGCGCACGTATAAACGAACCTTGTAAGAAACTCGTCAAGATTTTTATGCTCTCGCTTCCAAAGCAGTTCGTATCCTACTCCGATTAAAACTTTGCAATACCTACGTCAAAATAACGATTACCTTCTTCTCAAGTTGTATCTAATACAAGTCTGGACACCCTGAACTTACTAGCACTACTGCTCGACGAAGAAACTACTTGTCGACGGAGGAAAAAAGGTCTGAAAAGAGGCAGCGTTTCTCTTTGGGAGGAGAGAGCATCCATGACCTTTCCATGCGGCTCGGCTCGTCCTTCGATTATTTCGGCGATGGTCCGCGTCGTACGTTTTCTACGCGGACAATAAATGGAACGTGGCTGGTTTTCGCAGGTCTGCTAGTAAGGAGCCGTTGCTTCTCGGCGAGGGGCCGGAACCAACGGGGACCGAGGGGGAAAGAGAGAGATTTTGGCTCGGTGCCATTGCTCGCTACAAAGGCTCGCTCTCTCGGGCTACCGTGGTGCTCCGGAGGGCTTCGAAAGGCCTGCAGCCTCCCTCTGCGCCCCTAACCGCACACAGCCAACCCAACCAGTCGATCCTAACCTCCGGATCGGCCGGTCCTGGATACGTTCTCCCCCTCTGGCTCGAACAAAAACCTCTCCTCTCCCTTCGCCGTTGCATCGGAGAAACGTTTTGGCCCAGGTCGGCGCGTGCGTGTCCCCAATTTTTCGACACGCCAATGCGATTTTTCGAAACCAATCTCCCCTATCGCTTCTCAAAAATCACGCGACCAACCGTATTTCCATCTACTACCTTAGCAAAAAAAATTCGGACGTAGTGAAATATGTTACTGCAACAAAATCTATAAAACAATTGTTCTCCTATTTTTGTTTGTTTTCAATCATATTATTTAATATCATAAAGCTGATTACAAGTATTTTGTATAACACGATTATACGACGTATAATAATGGAAAGAGTTGAAATTGTTTAGTTCACGGTCGAGGGATTGAATACGTTGGCTAAAAGTAACGGAAAGATTATTACATTCATCTAAAAGAGTTAGAGCAGCGAGACTCGCGTAAATCTTCGCGTCTGTGACATAGTGTGTAGCTGCAGTTTTACGAGCGCGCACATACCTCGTCTTAAAGCCCTGTAATCTGGATACCCTCTATTGTTGCACTCTACTCAGACCGCCGCGTAAACGCGAATTCTTCACGTGAAGAATTTCGGAAAACAGCATGTAAATTTTATTCCACGATTTTAAATATTCGGAAAACACATGAACATTTTTATTACATTTTAGGACACACGCGAACCTCGTTAAATTTAACGTCTCTCATTATGTCATAATTGTAAATCAAAAATTAATTATACGTTTTCAACGTTAACAAGAAAATGGTGGAATGGTTTGTTAAATTACGACAGGAAGTTCTTTTGTTTATTACCATTTTCGAAAGGTACTCAATTCTGCATGTGAATAATAAAAGTTCTAATTAATTATACATTACTATTATATTTCTAAAGGTACTCAATTCTGCATGTGAATAATAAAAGTTTTAATTAATTATACATTATTAGTATATTTCTATCTTTATTTAAATGTCTAATAACGAAAAACTGATCTCAGTTTTCAGTACTAGCAGGGAAATAGTAGTACAATTTGGTAAATTACGACAGGAAGTTCTCTTGTTTATACACTGCCACCCGCGCGTTTTCAGCCATCAGCTCGCACGAGGAAAGCTCGTTACGAGCTGGCACACGCGTTATTTAACCAGAACAGTATTATTCCACATATTGTAAAGCCCGTGCCATAGAATTCTGTAATGCACAAATCCTTTTACGAGCCCCGACAACATCTGAATCTTATACCCGTTTTATCATTCCATCGCTTGACGAGGAGAATTCGATCGGCGCAGCCTTTAAAGTACGGGTATGCTTTGATAAATCTCGCGTCCTTTGTACCCCAAGTTTAATACGATTTTTTTATTCGTCCCGTTCCTGGGAAGCCTTGAACGATCTCAGTTTTTCAAATGGTGCCTATTGAAGGCTGCGTCTACTAATAATGGTATCAGCGCTAAGAATGGTATCCTCAGACGGCAATTACCGTTGTCACTACCATGAGTAACGGCGATACTATGCACCACTACCAAGTGCGTCCATTTACACGGCATTAGGATCACTTGACGCGATATTAACGCTCCAATCTTGAATTTTACCCAAAGAAAATTCTAATCCAAAAGACACATTTCACTCTCCCCATATAATTCCATAGAAGACCATTTCTATGGAACCGGACAATCCCGGTTAAGATAATTACTGGAATACAATGGGTCACAGAAAATGGTAATTGAAGTTTCTATCAACGTTAGCTCGAATCTGACGAGAGATGCACATTAGTACCTACACGAGATTACTGCATACCTTTGATCCAAGCTGCGTGGCGCATCGTTCCGCGAGATTAATCGCAATTGGCAGCGATCAAAAGAGACTCGGAGCGTGCACACACGGATTCCACGAAGACATAAACCATACACGAGAACCGAAAATGTGTGTACTTTAATCAAGAGCAAGGGTCAATTTCTAAAGCTCCCACAATAATTATTAACTCTTATACATATCCTGAACATTTCATGCGAGCTTTTAATTGACGCAAAACACAATGCTCCTGGTTGCCAATTTATATCTTTACTTAGACTATCAATATCCTCAATCATTTTTTAATTGACACGACGCAATATAATGTTTTCAAGGTGTACAGTCGCTGTAGGTCGTATACATGTACGCGAGTAGACAGAACGGATTAATGCGTCGGGTCGCGATGCGTGTCGTGACGTCACTTCCGGCCAATCAAAAACCATCAACGCTACGATCAGCGACCGTGCTCGAGGTTTAAGCGACGTTCACACGCGCCCGGCGCTGCCCGTTAACTCCGGCAGCACTACTTGTTGGATTCCCGTTCTTCTAATTGAACGCGACCGACAAGAAGTCGGTCGGCGATGTTCCCGCCTCGTCCATCGCGGCCGATTATTAAGCCTGAACGCGATTATGTCATCGGGCGGCTGACGGCCGGCCACCATCCATCCCCGACGGGACACGGATTATTGGACGCGAAGTTTCCCGATTCGATGCCTACTCGCTATTAGGACGATTGAACGTCCGTTGATACAAGCGTCGCTCGGAATTAGAACAATCTCGCAAATGGGAAATGAATATTTTATACCGGCGACAGGCGGACCACAGATTTTGATGCGAGATCGTAGCGATGTCAATTTAGAAAATGAAATTCAGGACGAGAAATGCATGATTCGGTACATGATTTATATACAATGATGCCACGGCTTGCTCGCCCGTAATGACACACGACGGTGACACGACACGAGGGCTACAAATGGATACGCGACGTTATAATGGATATCGAGCAACGGGCGAGTACGCGAGCCGGCTAATGAATACTTTAGAGGGGGTCTTTCGTTGTGATTACAGGATGACGTTTTACAGAGTTCGTGATGAATGTGCATAAACGGGGCCGATGATTTCCAGTGGAAGGTGTGCGGTTTAACCGAGTCGCCGGCTTATAAGAAGAGCGGCCGATTAGAAGCGGCCGTAAACGTCGGGCGTAAAACCGTGACAGGAGTGGAGTTAATATCCGTCGCACGGATTCAATAACGTTTACGAGTGATGAATCCGGCCTGATATTAAAACGGTAAAATCCTTTGCAGGCTACCGCCGCTTCGAGTTTTATCGATCCCTCAAAGTGAGGATCATAACAGAAAAAAAGGTTGGAGAAGATCGAGACGAAGATAGACAAATCTGGGGACTCTTATCGGTTGCTAAAAGGAGAAAGTGCGTCCGGTTTTTTTCGTGGCCCGACCAGTTTGAATTACGAGTGTGGGGCCACCAAAATGGGCAGCAAGGCATAACGAGCCGAGCTTCCGGTCGATCAACCGCGTTACTTCTATCAATCACATGATGCATTCAAATTATTCGCGTTGAAATCAATTTCAATTCTCTAAAATTGCATTTCCAATCGATAGATCGAAAAGTTTCCTCATCGACGGAATAGAATGAAAATTACAGGCATATAGTTATTATTTTCATCCTAGATTACATGTAAACACGTATTATTTTTTATTATTAGATTTTTCTAACCATAATTAGATGTTAATGATAAACAGTGTCTAGAAATATTTGTGCATGAGTCGATCGAGCCATCACAAAGTTGGAAAGAAGAGCTTCGCGTGGGTGTGGGACGCGTGGCTTCGTGGAGGCAGCCGGAGCTTACGACAGAATGTCGTTACACTCAATTAGCTTCATTAACGGCCTTGAGAGACCAGCATACACGAGCGAGCGTTCGAAACGGCAGAAAAATTGACGTGCCGTCGTCGAACCGGCTGGATGCATATTACGCTCGCGAACTCGAATTAATTACGGGGTTTAGGATTAATCAAGGTAACACGAAACGAAGATCCTCGCTTAAACTGAGAACTGTCCGAGATCCTCCGGAGATTCGTTTGTAGCAATTTGTTAGCTAGTTAAGGAAGCGGGATTCTGTAATGGGTGGAAAGCGTTAAATAATTAAAGTCGTTGTAGCGTAATTGCTAATTACCCGTTACACGAGACGGTACTGCGAATTGAAAGTCCACGGAATAATTTCCACCGAACAACTTCCTCCAACTCTCTTCTTAACGCGATGGAACTGATGCAAGTCCCAGATAAACACTCGATATTAGAAAATAGAACGAACTTTTAATTGCGAGGGGGAACAACTTTCAGGATAAACTGGATTCTAAGAATGGAAGTTCCGCGAACCTGAACTACGGATGAATTAAGTATATCTTGCTTCTTGGAAAGCGGGAACGTCCGGCAAAAAGCAATCGGAAGAAACAGCTCCGGGCTTCTTTGTCCGACAACGCGAACTCGTTCCCCTTTTTATAAAAATCAGTTTCATAAAATCAACCCTTGAAGATATTAGAAATTTTCAATTTGAAACTTCTACAGTCTCGCGTTTCCCTCTCGCCGGTTTCGTGTTACTTTTCTGAACAATTAGACGTTATTCCAGGTTGTGGAAAATCGACCAAGTTAACTGCGCAGGGGAACTTCCCAACTTCCGAGATAATATCCAACTTCCTAACGTTGCCAAACATTTATTCTCCGACTTTCAGAGGGCCAGCTTCTAATTCGCCTTTACATTTTCCAGGTCTATAGAAAGGAACATTGTGAACTCCGTTTCACACGCGACTACAATCCTGTTCCCATCGTAAACCTGGATTTCGACAGAATCGATCCTCCTGAAACTTTCCTATCTCATCGGTTTGTAGGAATATCGATGTATATCGATATGTCATCTATCGTTACTATGTATAATAGATCGTTACTATGTAAAATAAAATAGTTTAGTTACTAGCGTTGCGAAGAGAAGGCGAATAGCGATTCATTCGTTAACGGCAACTGACTGAGAAAGGACGCGAATAAATGTTATTGAGTTATCGAAGTTGTTCTTTATCTTACAGGTTCATTAAACAATTGCATAATAAATGCCCCTATTATATCGATACAATAATACTTATTCGAAACAAGGGAATGTTTAATATTTACTCTTCAATTATAAAATTCATATAAAATATCTCTTATTTCTTACTGATCCTCGTACGTAGAAACAGAAAAGAAAAGATTTTTTTGAAATGGAAATACGAGAACAAAGACCTCTATTAAAAAAAAGAAAAATAGTGAGCGTCCCTCGCGTTTTCCTGTCGATTTT
This sequence comes from Ceratina japonica, assembly GCA_019453355.1. NCBI lineage: Eukaryota > Metazoa > Arthropoda > Insecta > Hymenoptera > Apidae > Ceratina > Ceratina japonica. Next base: position 225,084 of record SMSR01015921.1, on the reverse strand, counting down.
ATTCGATGGATAGTCCGCGAGTTTGAATAATTCATTGACGGCAACGAGACGGTTTCCGATTGGCCAGACTCGAGACGAGAAACTCATCGCACATGCGTGTCGGCGGTCAAAGTTAATAAGGTACGCTTATGGCGTGCACGTGGCGTGACGGAACGAGGGACAAAAAGGGTGTGTGTTCAATCCAGCCGGACTGAGAAATACTCGCGCGGCGAGTGTACAAATTGTCGGTTCGAGCCGCGATCAAAATTCCCCTGATCCTTCCCCGGCAGTTCGCCTGAATAGATAATTGGCAGCTTTGTTTGCAGCTCAAGATCCAGTAAATGTTTCTCCTTGTTTTCACTGCGATTCATCATCACCATTTGTATGAGTATCACACGGCTCACTGATAATGAATCTCAGTTACTGTTGGAATTCTTATCAGTTAAAGTTGTCGACTCAAGTTATTTACTCTATACAATCATTGGTGCAATCACTAAAAAATGATCAGAACCAAAACAATACACTTCCTTATTCTTCAGTTTCACGTGCCAAAATTTTTACTTTCCTTGATAGATGTTACACGATTCCTGCAAGCTTGACCATTTATTGGAAAGGATTTGTTCGGTAGGAAAAAGCAACTGAATAAGAATCCAGGGAAACAATATCCCACGCCGTGGAGACGCCGCGCTGGCGAGAAACTTCGAAATTGGTACACGTCCGTGCCAGATGTTACTTACGTGGAGCTACGTCGATCGTAGCCGAGGGAAGATAAAAAGCTAACGCCGTCACGGCGCGGCGTCCCTTCGTGGGACAGCTCCAAAAGCAACGCCCAGCTGTACCCCCCACGAAAACTTAAACTGTCCGCCACATGTTCCCACAATTGTTTTCCCTCTCTGACAGGACCCCGATCCCCTGAGATTAATCCACGGTGAAACGCGAGAACAATTTTCCTAGCTCCTCTTTTCGCAAGTCCCACTGACACCATTCAGAAAATCGCATTCGAACGGATCCCGTTTCGTATTATTCGATCAGCAATATAAATGATAATTCAGGATGAACCTCATTTCATTCGAAAATATTTTTCGAAGTATTGGAAAGATTTTATGTCATATTTGTCAAGAATGACAATTTTTTTAAACAGATTCTGTAGTTGAATTAATAATCAGATTGTTATATGAGATTTGATAAATTGCTAGGTAGAGCTTTTAAAAAGACGTGATTTAATTGATCATATTTGTCTAAAAAATTTTGTCAAAATCTGAATCCTAATTCTCTTATCCATAGAATTCCTTTAAAAAAATTGATCAATAGTAAAATACAAATTGCGACTTCTCGCAGATACTCCAATTCCTATCGGTTTAAATCGATACCGCACGTATCTCCCACACTTGAAACGTGCTCCAAATAACATTGAACTATCTCTCGTATCGGTACCGAGTATAGGAATCAATCGAACGGATTCGAATAGCCTCTCCCCCGAAAAGAAACTTCCTTGGTGCTCATTGAAAATTATATATCGAAGAATATAGGACGTAAAATATGGAAAGGCAGAGCCTCGAGTGAATAACCCGTCGCAACCGATAACCTTAATTATCGCGATCTTAATGACCCGCGGCCGTAGTGTGCGCGGGCCATATAGATGTACGCCGGTCTCGTTGTCAGAGAAGTTCGCGCTCGTTCGCTCGCTGGAAAACTCAATTTGGCGCGGGTCCAACGACTCGAAAGGAGCGTTCAGCTTCCCCCGGAACGGGAATAGCCGGGCTATTTCTGCAGTTTCACCGTCCGCGAAAGTCTTTCGTGGCACCGACCGAACCGCAGGGGACAGACACATTTTTCCTCGGTGTTTACCGGCACCGACGACGACGCGACGTTCGCCAAGAAATCGGTAGATGTATATCGCGAACCGGAACGTGAATGGCAAAAAGCACGAGGCGACAGCCGGCGAAAACACGTAAATATGCGTAGCCGATTTGATAAATCGACGATCGAACGCGTATGAAATCGATGAATTATTACTACGTTTTTAAGCAACGAGTAAACAGACTTCGTGATTACATCGTATTTCAATAACGGATTCGCACAGATAATTTTACAAAAAAATTGTATCCGCAGGGGATACGAAGTATGCACGTGATGTATAAACACGTACGATAAAACATATTTTTATAATTGTTACGATAAATGTTTTGGAAACATAATAGTTAAAAAAATACGTATGATATTTGAAGAATTAAACGAAATTTTTTGCGCATTTAGTTTTTTGAGTGAAATCAATGAAAGCTTCGTTTTGAGTAAAAATCTGCAGTGGTTTCATTGCATATTGTATAGAATCTCATTATAATATTTGCAGAAAATAAAATTTAATGAGACCCTGAATGATTCNTGAACTATCTCTCGTATCGGTACCGAGTATAGGAATCAATCGAACGGATTCGAATAGCCTCTCCCCCGAAAAGAAACTTCCTTGGTGCTCATTGAAAATTATATATCGAAGAATATAGGACGTAAAATATGGAAAGGCAGAGCCTCGAGTGAATAACCCGTCGCAACCGATAACCTTAATTATCGCGATCTTAATGACCCGCGGCCGTAGTGTGCGCGGGCCATATAGATGTACGCCGGTCTCGTTGTCAGAGAAGTTCGCGCTCGTTCGCTCGCTGGAAAACTCAATTTGGCGCGGGTCCAACGACTCGAAAGGAGCGTTCAGCTTCCCCCGGAACGGGAATAGCCGGGCTATTTCTGCAGTTTCACCGTCCGCGAAAGTCTTTCGTGGCACCGACCGAACCGCAGGGGACAGACACATTTTTCCTCGGTGTTTACCGGCACCGACGACGACGCGACGTTCGCCAAGAAATCGGTAGATGTATATCGCGAACCGGAACGTGAATGGCAAAAAGCACGAGGCGACAGCCGGCGAAAACACGTAAATATGCGTAGCCGATTTGATAAATCGACGATCGAACGCGTATGAAATCGATGAATTATTACTACGTTTTTAAGCAACGAGTAAACAGACTTCGTGATTACATCGTATTTCAATAACGGATTCGCACAGATAATTTTACAAAAAAATTGTATCCGCAGGGGATACGAAGTGTGCACGTGATGTATAAACACGTACGATAAAACATATTTTTATAATTGATACGATAAATGTTTTGGAAACATAAAAGTTAAAAAAATACTTATGATATTTGAAGAATCAAACGAAATTTTTTGCGCATTTAGTTTTTTGAGTGGAATCAATGAAAGCTTCGTTTTGAGTAAAAATCTGCAATGGTTTCATTGCATATTGTATAGAATCTCATTATAATATTTGCAGAAAATAAAATTTAATGAGACCCTGAATGAAAGAGTCGGATGTTTCATTGTTGGTTTTGATGAATGAGAAATACATTTATTAAGGACAGATGTGAATACGGTCAAAGGAGAACGTGGAACGATCTGGAATTATTGTTATCTACCTTGTTCTAGCCGGATTTGCATGAGATTTCGAGAGATTTAGTAAAATCCTATTTCGCTGTTTTTGATCTCGTCCCTCTCTGCTGTGCATCTGGTTGGATGCGTCAGGAGCAAAAATATGATCTAATTTGGGATAACTCCACCTGGTTCGCCTCTAGAATTTAGTCCAAATATGTTGAAACAAACAACTCGGGACGTATAATTCCGCAACTGTTTTTCCAAACAGAAAAGAACCACGACTTTTTTCCTTCTCTTTAATAAAAGTATCAGCAAATCCCATTTAAATGATATTTGAAAATAATCCTGAACTGCACACTGCACAACATAAATTATTTTGCAATATCGGCAATGTACTTTAAAATCATGCATTTTAAATGCCACTATTTTTTTAGAAACGGTAAGCGATAGAATATTTCATCTTCTAGATTCGTTTTTCACGCGACACACTCTATAAGAGGCACGTAGTGGATATCGGAAAAAAATGAAAAAGTCTCTTTGTCGGACTGTGTTATCAAATACCAGAGTCATATTTTATTCAGACTTTTTAAAAATAGATATTTAAAAATGGAAACAGCCAATAGAAACTATGCAAGAGATTAGCCGACCGACGAGAGACTCTGCGTTTTTCTATTCGTTCAATACTAGGTGTCCCGCCGCGTGATACGGCGCCGTTCTTGGCACGGGGCCACGGTCTGTCCTTATCAGGGACGATTTTCGATTCCACGTTCCCGTTTGTCCGTGACCACTTCTCTCGCTTCCACTACACGAGCACAGATAACAACGCTTACACGAAACACGCGGCTTTATCAATGAACCTTTGAATCGGCGCGAGGTCTTGGCTAATCGCGTCTGCACGAATATATCTACAAAGTCGTACGCATATTGATTGCATATTCAAAAATCCCATTATAGAAACATCAAAGGACACATATTTTTGTACAAGGTTTATATACACATATTTAATTCACTTATACTATTATTATATATATTACATACTGGAAGAAATACACCAATCACAAAATGTTCCCTGATACAAACGTGACATCCTCCAATTTACCAAAGCTAAAAGCGACACACGAAATCGAAAAAGCCTTACAATCGAATTCATTTGGAATCGAAGAAACGACTAGAAGCACTCCTGAGATACCACTGAGGACTGGTTGGGTTTCGGTCCATCGGCGACCTCGAAACAGAGCCTCGCGAAACGGGAATCCCATAGGGTCTAGGCAGTCTGATTTCTTTCCCCTTTTCGAGCAGACAAGATTCTGTGTCCTCGTTTATTCCCAAGCGATGGTATCTTGATCGACTGGTTCTCACCGACAGATGTGAGACGTAGAATCGAGTGTATTCCCCTCGAGACGAGGGGAAAATCGTATCGATTATCGCGAAAATGAACCTCCTTTAACTAATGGACCTTCCGTGTCCGTCCGTGGGAAACACTTCCGAACCTTAGTCGATCGTTTTTCACTCGAGTGGACCGTGACGAATTGGTAACGTGGTTTGTCATTTAAATGCGTCCCATAAGGAATTGCCAGTTCCTTTTCAAAGCACGTCTACCAACGGAACACGACTTTTGATTCCGACTTTAATATTTAACGAAATATATTCAGAATCGTTCTATTAAGAATTATATCGATATCTGAAATCTTCCCATTTGGGAAGATAACGAGGAGCTATTTCTATTCTACGTTTAACGACTAAATTAATTATTTGAAGAACTCGAACGCGTTTAATTATACTTAATTACCTTCGAGATTACAGCGGAAAATAAGCGATTCCCGTAGCGACTAACGGGAATTTTACGGTTTCGGAGAATCGCGACGGGCGACGTATTATTTTCAGACGCAGACGCGAACTTCAAGTCTCGTCGAATAACCATTCATTAGCAGACCTGCTTAGGCTATTTCGGGTCTCGGAGAGCAGCCTGGATAATAGTAGGTCGGAAAGGTATAACGTTCGAGCTTAGCCCACAATGGATCCTGGCTTTGAATCAAAACACGATGACGCGTTTTTTCCTCGCGACCATCAGCATCCTTTGTCCGCCTAAACGGGTTCAGGAACGTTTTCTTAGAATTTCTCTGACGAAACTTTATTTAACGGCGAAAAAATTTCAGATTCACCGATTTGGTTGACAAGTGACGTTGATGAATACTAGCCTCGGAGAAGATGACAAACAGCAGACGCATTCCAAGATTTTTTCAATATTACAATTCCAAAGCGTTTCCCAAACTTGTTTCTCGATTTTGTTCCAAAAGTTATAAGTCGTCTTCGAAACTTCGAATTCGTTTGCAGAAAGTATAAGTTTTCGAGAGACGATGCTATTATACATGTATATAAAGTAGAAAGTAAGTTTTGAAGATTTGTCGTGTTCACCGAGTTCACACATTTCTTCCAGTCAAATAATTGTCGGCGGATTTCTATTATTCTGCGAATCAATTATAATACCCAACAGCAGTCATCCTATATCTAAATCCCACAATTTTCAATACCCTATACATATATAATATCAAACAATCGGATAGTATCAATTAACGTAATTGGTTTCCCAATCTCATTTCCCTCGTTAATGGAATCACCGCTCTTCAGATATCAAAATAATCGCTCTAATCTGAATTAGTTAGAAATCATCGACCATTTTTCCTGAATAAGTAAATAGCATTAAAACAACTCGGTAAAAATGTTTGAAAGGCTTATCACCAGACACGTAATACATAACAACGATACGATGTGCAACTGTGACACGATATACGATGCAAACAGATACTGGCGTTCAGATAATTCTATAGCAAACCGGAGAAGAAGGTTCCTATCTGATTTTTCTGGCGGTTTCGCGGTCGAAGAATTTCAGAACCCGAGGAGCGGCCATGGACGGTCGAGCGAGCTTTCTCACAGACAGGGGTCCGGCCGAAAGAGACGCCCTGATGAACGGGTTTCTTCAGTTGGAACCGCTTAATTCCAGGGTCATGCCGATACCTGGGATCTCGTGCAGGGAGCTCAGGTCAGATTTCGCGGGCAACAATGATCGGTGCCTAATGGTGAGCGTTCGTGTACCCAGGGAAGTTCCAGGTAGAAGGCAAAGAAATCCGAACACCGGTTTTCGGTCAGTGAAAAATATAGCGACAAGAAACGAATTTATGGGTGCAAGGAAAAAGAATTTTCGCCAACCAGAACGTATGGGCAAGTTTTTCAACCGATGCAGTAGTACGACGTTGAATGAAAATATTTCAAAGACGAAAGCAAATAATGCATCACATTTTATTGCATTTGCAATAGCATTCTTGAAGTTGCCTACCTTTACTGTTATATTATTACGATTCTTTTGCCAGAGATGATAAATTGTGTAGAAGTAGATGTTGTTATCTGTATCTTACAGCACTAAAAAGAATGCAAGCAGTTCCTCGTTCTAACCAAGACAGTTTTACCGTAAAGCGTGCGATCATTTCGTCCATTTGGAATCAACGAATCATTCCTTTAATTCACGATTCTCCACAGAGCACCGGAACGACGATTACGTGCACTATAACGATTCGAAACGCACGCCATAACCATCTGGTCTTTCGAGTAAACGTTCTGGTTCGCGGGGGACTCGCGACAGATTGGATAATGAATTTCCTGGATCGCGAGCTGCCTTGGACAGAACGACGGTAATTGTGATAACGAGCCGAGGTTATCCGGGAGAAGGCGTTATTGTTTCATGGCCGCCCACTCGAAGAAGTATCGTCCTTAATCGGTTGCCCTTAATTACAATTTCCAAACGGTCAGAGCGAGCAGAAATACCTGGGAAGGATTTAATAGGTGAAAGAATGTGCATTACCCCGCTCAATTTCGTTTTTATGTCCCTTCTGCAATCTACTATGAATATGTGTATTCATGAATTATAAAAACTTTATCACAAAGTTCTAATTAATAAAAGAATTTATAATTAATGGACTCCGGATTTTATGCATTCGCGTGCACAAAAATTCAAGTATAATATATGCATGAGCATACATAATCATTTTTGAGGAAGAAATCTCAGCTTGGGTTTCATTTTCTTCATATTATGAATGTTTCATTCTGCATAAAGAGCCACGGATTAATTACATTAAAACTTCATTTGTTTACTCGTTTGCTAAAAAAGTAATCGCGTCTCGATTTTCATGGAAATATGACGTTCCATTTTTCCTGATTAAAGGGCCGCGTTCTTCTGCGGCGTGTGTGCCGATCTCTCGAACGATCGCGGCGAGTGGAGCCCGCGATAATTATCAGGGGATAATTAAAATCGATCGGCCGATCGTTCTCTGCTGGTACTCGACGATACGCTTGGTCCCCTCGACCGGGTCAATTAAACTTACATGCCGGCTACCGTGTTAATAAACGATCAATGGTATTATTAAGTTGGCTAACGCCGCGCTTTAGCATTTAACGACACTTCGTTCTTGTTCCACAGAATACGAAAGTTCCCTCAATTTTGCAACAGAGGAATGCAATTATAAAAACCGTCACGCTTCCTTCTACAGTTTAATGTCTTCTTTGAGAAAAACTTGATCATCGAGACTCTGACTATGTTTATAACTAGTTTTAATAAATAGAAGAGCAAATTATATAATCTAGTTTGATTATAACTTCCTGCTCTTAAAATTATCTCTTTGGACATGATAAATAATGAGGAATTTTGTGATGC
>SMSR01015921.1:171710-215561 GCA_019453355.1 Ceratina japonica | reverse complement strand
TTCAATCAGTAAGGAAAGAAATGGTTTCACGGAGAGAATGCAATCAATTTGTCGAATCTATCGCTGCGCGAATGACAATTAAACGAGGGAGGCAGTTCCATTCTGTAATAATTGACATTCCTACTGTAGGGCGCGACGCCGTCATTGGGCCGCGTACGTTGGAACCTTTGTACGCCTAAGTGTTTCTGTTCGACGATATCGCGCGGAGAGTGCAAACGCAGCAGTGTAGCGAGCAGCTGGTGAGTGAAGCTCGTCTTTGAAGTTGCTACCGAGAGGCTGCAATCTAATATTAATGCGAGCTCTATAATTATTAATCGGCGAGACGCCGTGTCGAGTCGGATGGGAATGGAGCGCAACTCTCTCTCGTAATTACTGCGAGGAACGCGCGTCCCCCGATTAACTAAGCCGACGTAATGCCCGTTATTACTCGCTTTTTCGTTCACCTCTCTCCGCTTTTCTGTATACCATTCTAATTAATCGTCACCGATTAAACATACAATTAGCAAGTAATACTGACGTGCATTTACAGAATAATTAAAGCACTATTTGAATTTTGATAGTCCCACAAACAATGCTCAAATAATTTTGTTTGATGTGTGACGAGTATGCAATAAATGCTTCGTATGAAATCAATTTATAATATGTGTTTGCAAAATAATCGAAGCACTATATGAATTTCAACAATTTTATAGACAATGCTCAAACAATATTTGACTTGTATCAAGGGAATCGGACGGCCTGACAAATGTGCANTCAGTAAGGAAAGAAATGGTTTCACGGAGAGAATGCAATCAATTTGTCGAATCTATCGCTGCGCGAATGACAATTAAACGAGGGAGGCAGTTCCATTCTGTAATAATTGACATTCCTACTGTAGGGCGCGACGCCGTCATTGGGCCGCGTACGTTGGAACCTTTGTACGCCTAAGTGTTTCTGTTCGACGATATCGCGCGGAGAGTGCAAACGCAGCAGTGTAGCGAGCAGCTGGTGAGTGAAGCTCGTCTTTGAAGTTGCTACCGAGAGGCTGCAATCTAATATTAATGCGAGCTCTATAATTATTAATCGGCGAGACGCCGTGTCGAGTCGGATGGGAATGGAGCGCAACTCTCTCTCGTAATTACTGCGAGGAACGCGCGTCCCCCGATTAACTAAGCCGACGTAATGCCCGTTATTACTCGCTTTTTCGTTCACCTCTCTCCGCTTTTCTGTATACCATTCTAATTAATCGTCACCGATTAAACATACAATTAGCAAGTAATACTGACGTGCATTTACAGAATAATTAAAGCACTATTTGAATTTTGATAGTCCCACAAACAATGCTCAAATAATTTTGTTTGATGTGTGACGAGTATGCAATAAATGCTTCGTATGAAATCAATTTATAATATGTGTTTGCAAAATAATCGAAGCACTATATGAATTTCAACAATTTTATAGACAATGCTCAAACAATATTTGACTTGTATCAAGGGAATCGGACGGCCTGACAAATGTGCAATGAGAATTTTTTTGAAATTGCTTTTACTTCGTTCCAGAAATTTATGGATTTCTATTCAACGATATTTTTGAACGGTATTGAGAATTTCATCTTTTATTGATGACAACGTATTTGTCACGGATGCCTATCTGTTATCGAACAAAAAAAATTGAGTTTCACGATAACGCGAGGTCCATTCGTTATCTGAAATATGAACTGTTTATCACCGAAGTCGGACTACAATGTGTACGTGAAAATCGTCTTTCGGAGCAGGCTACCAGGTCCCGCAAAAGGGAGGTTCGTAAAAGTTCGTTAGGGGAAGGTGAACTCGATTGCGCCCATCCTACCCGGGTTAAACTGGTTAAAAGTTAATTCGTCGAGCAAATGGCGTTCGATCGATCGACCCCCCTCGACTCTTTCGATGCTCTCCACGAGATATTTTGGCTTTCAGTTCATATTTCTCCTTCTAGGCTCGGCCGAGTCGAGTCGAAACAAAAGCGTGAACGAATTAACAATAATATACGAATGCTCCGTTGACCCTTAATTGATTCTACGGCGCCCTTTGGACCTTCCAAATTGACATTTTTTATGCAAGCTCGCCGAGTACGTAGTTCGCGATTAAAACTTCCAGGGGTAGCGTAATTGCACTTTAAATAGAATTTCGCGGACAACGGAGTGCAAACGCGAAGTCGTAAGCCTGTCCCGTAAATCAAATTTAAAAACATGCCCTGTTTGATCGCATCGTTAACTTCAACCATTCCCAGCCCAAATAGAACCATTAATTCCCTTAACATTGTATTAGTGTGTGAGCATTTGCGTAAATTCTTTGCAGTCATGACCATAAGAAACAAATTTGATTCCAGCCGATAAAGGATTAAGGTCGGAAAGTGTTAACTAATTCCATTCATGAAAATATGTTCCAATTCATTTACCGTATCAGAACGACCCTAATTCTTTTACACAGTGGCCGCCAGCTTACGAATCATAAAATACTTTTTAACCGATCTAATAGGAATTGCGTGACTCACGGTACGCCGGGCAACGCTACCAAAGGCCACGTTGGACACTTACCTGAAACAGAAACATAAACGAGATTAGTTAAAAAAGCACAGGAAGAGGTCCGAAGTGTTTATCCATTCGCGATCGACTTAATCGGCGATTGTAAAAAAGAGCCCGCTGATAAAACACGTTTACCAGGAAAAAAGGAGATAACCCGGAGAGGAGCTCGTGATACGCAGGCCAGTCGAAAATCGTCAGTGACGCTATCACGACAGATAATTCGCAAACATAATAGGACAAACACGGTCAGAGCCGTCTCGCATGGAAATTAGATTCGTTCGCGCACGCGAGCCCGGTTTTCCGCCAGAAAATCGATATCGACCCATCTACCCTCCCTTCACTATTCCTACACGACGCACAGTTCAGCGGTGCTCATGTGTTTATCAAATTCATCATAAACAATTATTATAAATAAACAATCTCTAAATACAGGGTAGATCAATAAGATCTACCGTGTACAACAAATTATTTCATCATTTTATCGGAACGTATCGTGCAGAATTAATTGTATGACGCGAATTATTAATTGAACTTATCTTTACATTTTTATACTAAAGTCAATAACCAGTAAACAATACCGACTCCTCTTTCGTGCTCGAAAGTACTTTCTGAATAAGATAATAATTGTTAACTGATTTTTGTTGACTACAATGTCTGATATTCATGTTTTTAATAAAACACTTTTAGAAGCGATGCACAGAAGACTAATCTGATGGTAGGCAAATAGAAGAGCGAGGCTATCGCTTTTGCCATTTCGCAGTAAACGAAAACGAATAAAATCCACGGCGAAAGCTTGTTACGGGGAACGAGCGCGGTAACCTCGTTATCCCACGAGCGGGATTTTCGTTCTTCGCGTGGGGAATCGCGCGCTTTATTTTCTCTTTCGCGCGGAAACGATTGATACGGCGCGCTAGGACTCGGCCCGGGCAGCTGCGCGATTCCGCCCGTAAATTACATTCGCGTTTTAATATCGGCCCGGCCATAAATTCAGCTAACAGCGCCGGGAGCGTCGTTGCAACGCGCTGGACCACGTGCATCCGACCGACTCCTAAAGGACTCGATGAATTTTTGTCCCGTTTCCGTCGAGGAAATTAAAGAACCCGGTAGTACCGTATTAAGACTTCACAGACTCGGTTAACTCGGTCTCAGAAAATATTAAAACACGGCCGATAAATAGTTTATTGATCAACTCTGGCGATGGTTTTAAATCATTTCGATACAGTTCAGGAATAGCAATGCTCGGAAAACAATGGAACAAATACTTAATAATGAATTCAAACAACAATTCAATGCGCTTCATCTTTTAATTAGTTGATACGAAAATAAAATAAAACTGCAAGACGAGAACAACCTGCTCCCAGATAAGAACGTAATTTTACTAGACTCCGACGCATTCATTTATTTATATCGAGAGTTAAATTGTATAAAACTTTCGACCGACGGAGATAGCCTCACGGATGACCTCTCGTTATTATCTACAAGCGACGAACGGGGACCCCCGTCCCCATTTCTCAACTCCTTCGCCTTTTCTTCTCCCCTTCCTGATATCCAGCCTCCTCCAGACTCCGCTATCGAACAAGTATAATGAACGAGCCACACCGGAGCAGCGGAGGGGATTTCGTGTATACGAGGCCGAGATCGATACCCGCAGCTTTCCGCGACGTTAGGAAAAGCTTGTGGGAACGCTTAGCCCATCAGCCATTTCACATTTCTCTATTATTTGAGAAAACGAAAAATGTTCATCGCGACATAAACGTTGGATATTGAAATAACAAACAATCTGAACGCGCAGTAATTACAATGTTTCGTTCAGAAACGTTGAAATGGTAATTCTAATGCATCTCTCTCGTCATTATCTGCCGAGAAAAATTGCCGCGGGTGCAATTGTAGTCTATTCTAACAACAGCATTTGTACAAGTATGTTGGAGCGTTTGTTGGATGGTCCAGCGGCTACGAATACGTATAGAAAATATAGAGGACGCGAATCTGGGTTAGGTGGGCTCGAAGACGGAGAATGCGGAGTGCAAAGAAAAGAACTTTGGGGGGTAGGGAAGAAGGAACCTTGGGACCATCGTCAAAGAACAATCACAGTCATTCGTGGACCGTGTCCCTTTATTCGTGTCGAGTTTCCTTCTACTATGTATATTTGCAGCTGGTAAAAGATCAAATTGGACGGTGGGTCGTAGGGCATCGAACGATTCACGGCTAGAGAAACTCGGATTGAAATTCAACGCAAGAGAACAATCACCCGTTCGTTGATTATTTGACCAAAAGCGGAGGAAACACACGAAAGTGGCGATTCTCTTGTATAGAGAATCTAAAAGCCGAAACTGTGGAAAGCACGCAGTATCAACGAGATAAAAGGTAGTTGTAATCCGACTAACAAGGGAAACATCCTAAGCGTTTAAGGGCGTCGAGTGAACAAAGGGCGAAGGAAAATTCGCGTGGCCGAGGGAACGGTGTCAAGTTCCTCGGTTTGAACATTGAAAATACTCTCTCTCTCGCCAAGAGGACAAAGCCGGCTGAAAGCGAGCTCGGTTGTTACCGAAGACCGGAAAGCGCGTTGCGGGGAGGCTAAAACGATGCTGCCGGTGTGGGCGGAGCGGGAGGCCGATATGAATAACGGATCGTGCCTGGAGATGTCCGACGGATCAACAAAGAGATCCGAAGATAGCTAAGAGTCGGGTGTTCGAGGAAAAATGCGAGCTCTGCTCCTATAATCTCAGTAGATGGAAGCCGGCTCAAAATTAGCAATGGAAGTTGAGAACAAACAACGGAGCGGATGAGTTTAGAACAGAAAATAAAAGATGGGCATTCGGGCAAGTGAGAATCGTCTCGGGGAAGATCGAAAGCTCTGAATAGAAGGAGGGTTCACGAGTCTTTCGTCGATACGACGGAACCTTGAGGAGAACCAGCGACGGCGAAAATGCAAAGACGGCGAGAAGCGAAGCGAGAAAAGAGGGCTGGTACCAGCAGCTGGGAAGAGAGTACAGGCGGTAGAGACGGTGTTCTCGCCTCGGTGCGGTGGATGGAAACTGCAGGCTGCTGCTGCTGCGTGGGTGGAAACGGGAGGAGACGCGTCAGGGGCGGACGCGTGGGTGGTCCTGGGCCCCGGATGACTTAAAGAGAAGCTGCGACTAGCCCGGACCGATCGATATCTGCACCGACATTGCCACCGCGACGACACATCGCGGGGCTTTCCCGTCTGGAAGTTCTCTCCTCCCGCAGGACAGAGAGGGATTCCGACTATATCTACCCTGTACGTACACCGCATCGCGCCGTCCCGTGGGAACACCGCGTATGATTCACCCTCGCGATAGAACCGTGTTCCTTTTTATTTCGTTTCCCTCCTATTTCGTTTCGCGTATATGCGCCGGAGATTAAGTCGGCTCGACGGGCCAACAAAGAACTCCTTGTGCCCGAGTATATTAAAGTCGACCACGACTTTTTTTCCTCTCTGGCTTACGTGGATCCGAAAATTTTATGATATTTTTTTTCGAAATCCGACTTTGCTCAGTTGGTATAGATCAGAGAGAATGTGGAAGTGTGGATGCTGTACAACCTTATTATTTCCTCCCGACGATCCCATTCCATATGTATACGAGCTACTATTTTTAGTGGACCATTATAGAATACTTTTGGAGTTTCTTTGCACTACCAATCATTGTTAAAGGAGAGGAAAGAAAATTGGTTGAACGAGAATATTGCTCGACACCTGGTATTAACCCGAGGCACGGAAACCTCATAAATCCTCGGCAGGGAGGATGCTCTGAATCGAAGAAAAGGCGAAGCGGGAGAGAGAGAACCGCTCCGTTCCAGCGAATTTCTCTAGCGGACGAGATACCCGGGGAGAATTTCGAGCCGACCCGGTGCACAAAATACCGATCGAACAGCCTCAACTTTTCCGCAGACAGATCCAGTTCATCGGCTATAGTTCACGGCAGCTATGTATGTACTTTGACGAAGTTACCGTCAGTCTCCAAGAGCGAAGTCAAACTTCAGGCACGAGTGAGCACTGTGCTTCGTGGTCCTTTGTCCTTGCCAAAATGCAAACGACTCGAGCTCCCAGATTCGACATTGATAAGTTCGTGATTAATTATTAATAAATTACTGAGCAGTATTTTCATCGAGAAAACTGGTGAAATGGAATGCGACGAAATATGTGCAATATTAAACAACGCTTATCACAAAAAGTTTCTATCTGCGTCGTATTTTCGTAATTGGTTTGTATAAAAATTCACAGTCTGTAAATAACGAAATTATTGAAGGTATATTTTCGACGTTCGACTGCATGCATTTTACATTTCTCATTGAATAAAAAAAATTCCGATCATCGACAGACGCGAAGGTAAAAACAGAATATCGACCGATGCCACGCGAAGATCAAATATCGGCGATTAATTCAGCGATTGGATTATTGCTCGCGAATCGCTTCGATTACCGCTCGACTTCCACCGATAAAACGCGAATTAATTCTATTTCGCGCACAGCCAGTCGACGCACGCCAGCGCCGTGTCAAGTGATTAAAATTAATTAATCGTCGTAATTGAAAGGACGATAACGCCGGAAAACTGCTGCCATCCACGATAACTAGGAAAAGTTTGCTATATTCTACTATAATTCATTCCACGAAACTATTTTTCGAACAAGCCCAGGTACTCAGACTCGCGTCCGTAAATTCTTAGGATTACTGGAGAAACCGATCCTCGTGCGTTTTAACTGTTGCTTTAATTGCGAGACTCCAACGATATCTCCGTGGCGAATTATCAAAGTTCTACATTTTCTCAATTTGCGTCAATTAAAGACCTCATACATGTATGTAAAAGAAGTAGGTGGTATACTCTTATTAAATTTACATTCATATTAATTTCTTTAACACTTCTGTATCTGATTTTTCTTTTTTCTCGCCACGATACGCCATAGTTACATTATCTTTAATCTTCGTTTTAATCATTACCTGCGATTTAACTATGACGTTTAAATTCATTCGCTATTGCAGATATCGAGGAAAGGATTATATTGTAATGACAGTGAATAAAGAGATACTAAAAATCATCATTACTCTAACTCGTACTATGCTCAATGCTACATTATCCATTGTACAATGATTTTGTCTGCGGCAGCGATTCACGGTCAATTTTCTCGCGGCTCCCAGATGTTCGCGAATCCCCAGTCTAAAAACAGTCGCAGGGTGTGAATCATTCGAACACTGATGACGAACAGTTATATATATTGAACGAACGCTAGACTGAGGATCGGGCGTTCTCCAAATTCCCGACGCCGCCGCGCCGCTTCGCTAACGAGCCACTCGTGGAAATATTTCAACCCAGTCTAGGCAATTCTCTCCCAATTAATGGGAAGAGAATAAAAAAAAAGTACGCGCGCACGATTCTCCCTTTCTCTAGCCTCAACTATTCGAACGGTAAACTAAACTCTATTCAAAGTCCAAATCGCACACTTTTACCTCGTAAACATAAATATAACATTGAAGACAAATTTTCTGTGTTATCTTTAGTTAGAATAATGTTGGCAGTGCTGATAAAATTTCATTAGCCTCGATTTTTCGTAGCTCGAAATTTAATCCTCGCTTTTTCATCTCGCATCTTTTATATACTGGTACCCGCAGCGAATTTTCCAAACTTATCAGGAGAGAGAGCCCGTATCCCTACAGTCTAGAGACTTCTAACAAAAAATAATTGTATAATAAAAAAGAATCAAGATTTCTAGAATTAATAGACCAGGTTTCAGCTATTAGATCTTGACAAATAAAATTGAATATAAATATGAGAAGGGACGTATCACATTGTCACGTATGAGATGATCGATACTCCTGATAATATTCATATTGTGATATTGAATAATCNATCACATTGTCACGTATGAGATGATCGATACTCCTGATAATATTCATATTATGAAATAGAATAATATCTGGTTAACAATCTTAACACGATTGCAGACGTGTTCGAAGTTCTCATGAGTCAGAGCAACAGGAAAGAGAGATATACAAAGTAATTTCGACTGTTGGCAGAAGCCNTTATGAAATAGAATAATATCTGGTTAACAATCTTAACACGATTGCAGACGTGTTAGAAGTTCTCATGAGTCAGAGCAACAGGAAAGAGAGATATACAAAGTAATTTCGACTGTTGGCAGAAGCCAGAGCTCCTCAAAGGTGGGTGACGGATGCCTACGTGCAATGACCAGCGTGACAATAATATCCCCTCAGGTATAACCGACTCTAGCGGCATAAACACATATCCCGATTTTCCATTTTCCTCATTCTTGTTTACAGAATGAAACATTCAGCGCAGAGTTCACCGACTCGTTCCTCTCGTTAGCCTCTCGACAGTAGGTTGTTAAGTAGAACTTCCGCGTGAATATATAATAAATCACGAATCGCGAGTGTAGGCAGAAGGATCGATACACAGTAGCGCTTGGGCGATAATCGAATATTCTTAGCCTCGAATACGCACCGGCCAGCAACCTCTTCTCCTCGACCCTGCACCAACGCGTTTCCGAACGACAACTTCGAAGCTGCGCCGCTTTCATTCACACGTTCATGGCTACTCAGTTTACGAGTCTTTGTCTACCGTAAAGAGTTTCGAACTCATTTATTTTGGCGTCGAGTCACGTCGTTATTGCTAAATACACTCAGTGTTCTTCGAATCATTAGACAGATTGAAGAATGAGCTCTTAAAATTATCATATTGTGTCAGAACTCGTTATCTGATAAGCAACTGAATGAGTCAACTGTGAAATGCCAGACATATTTTCATTTATATAGAATTCTACCGCGACATGGGACGTAATCTTGTTTTAGATACAAGCTTAAAATCTTATCAGCACGTTATTGTTCAATTGTTTGTTATTATTAGATGACTGAGAATTATGGAGTTCCACAAATATTCAAGAATTCCGATGTTCCTGCAGAAAGCTAACAGGAACGGTACTACGTTAAGTTATTCTTGTCTGACTGGGATTTTAATACCGAAAATGAAGAATCGTCGCTGGCACGTATCAAAGGCAACGCGGGCATCGCGTTTCCCGTGATAAATATACCTATCCGGGCAGAGGGAGCGTGGGTCCCGCGGGGTACACGGGATTTATTCGTTTCCGCAATGGGCACGAAGGTAAAACGTCTGCCGGATGAATGAAGAGGCTCCGGGTCGTTGCAAATGGACCGCGACCAGTCCGCTGCGAGTTTTGTTAACTCAATCATGCTCGCCGAAATTAGGCCCATTACACCGACAGACCGAACGATTCAAAATCCGACATTCGTTTTTTTTTTCATTTTTGCAATGTCTTTTGACATCAAGATAATGAACGACGTGTGAAATATTTTTATCCTAATGTTACTCGTTAAATCTTCCATGATTTCCAAAGGAAACACAATTTAATACATAATAAGCGAGAAGATTAGATGTAGAAATAGAACGACTTATTAAAAGTGTACGGGACGCCCCAATTGGCACTATACATAAATAAAGCGCGTGTCCGAGTGATCGAGCTGCCTCTTTCTATCCGATTTCCTCCGCGAATAGCCACGCATTGACCCGTCCGAAATTAACCGGCCGGTTGCATGTCAAATGTCAGCAAGTATGACGACAATGCAAAGAGGGAACTGGCGGCCCGTGTCTTCGAAGCGGGCGTTGATCGTGAATAATGGAGGACCGTGTCGTCTCTGATTCGCGACGGAGACAATAGTCGGCGCGTTGCGCTATTTAATCATCAATCTTAATCCGGACTGGCCGGCCGCGTGCAAGCGTTAGAAGTTAATTCCCATATCAGTATGCCGACACGAGCCACCGGACGTGTCCCTCTACGACGCGATTTCGCAACGAGCCCCGCTAGCAAAACCGGCCAACGGAAATTGTTTCAAGATCCGTGCTGGAAAGCTGCACGAATTTTATTGAAAAGAAATTCTACATTCATCCCGCGAAGTATATATTTCGTAACCGTGCTTCTCGCGTTATTATTACAGACGATCCCTCTACTAATTTTATCGTAGGTACGAAAACCGAGAGATGGACTTCTGCGCTCGAATAATGAAACTCGGCGGCGTTCTATTTAAAAAGCGAATCCGTCAAACATTTGCACAGTGCCAACTCGTATTCGTACTTCGGCCAGATCCAGCCGGCCTACCTTACTTCCTTAATTGATCACAAATTTTCCAACTCGGGTAGGGTTCTTCCGCTGCCGTTCGGCGAGGGAACCGAGAGAAAACTGATTTTCCAGCAAACGGAAATATTTCTCCTTCGGCTTCGGGGAAAATCGAATTAGGAGAACAACGGCGGTCTTTGAAAAACTCGAGAAGGATCCGTCCGGATCCTCCCACGCTAAGTACATTCGTAAGTGATAATTTCCACGCGACGTGAAAAACAATGGGCGGACAGAGAAAAAGGGACCTTGACACGTATTCATCGCCCGCTCGCGGATTAACCACGCGCCCGCCGGTTCGAGCTTAAAGCGATGCTTCCTCGCATCCCCCTCGCCCGGGACGTGAAATATTTCTTAATATATCCGAACGCGACCCGCCTAATTAATTCGCGCGGAGGGTTTCTGCCCTCTAGAATGCCGGAGATATTTCTTCTAGGAGACTAGTGCAATTTGTGTTACGGTATTCTACAACACGGCCGTTTAATCATTGCTGAAAACCAGAGCTTTTACTCCCTATTTACTATCCTCTCTGGCCATACAATTATATCGGATCTAACAATAAAAAAATCTCATAAGTGTCAAACGTGATTTGATGATTTATTATCGGACTCCAATAAATACAGAACCTTCTAATAAAACAGAAGAATAATCAGGTATTTTATATGATTACATGAAGAAGAGTTTACATCATTTCTAGAAATACAATGAACTGAACATTCATTCGACGGATTTCAAACTATTGCTCTCTATATTCTTGGATTTCTCTCTCATTAAAATGTTTCGGCGGAAAATCACGTACACTCCATTATACGCGTCTGAAATCTAAACAATTTATTTCGAAAATCGTTTGATGGCCAGTACAACTGGATCGAGACGTACTAATTTTAACCAGCGGGCATGATACCGATTCAACTTTGGTCCCCAATGGCTCTTTAGGGAAACGGAATCGTACTCTCGCGGGTAATTTTGCGTTTGCCTTTCAAAAATTCGATTTTCCAAGGGAAAACATCACGAGCGATTTAATTTCACCTAATACTAAGTTGGAGTTTGCGTTGGCACGCGATGCACGGCCTATTCGCGTGCTTCCGCGGGGCATGACCCTCAATTTTAACTTGGGATCGTGACCAGAAATAAGTTGTGTTCATACGAAAATTGACGAGCCAATTCCTGGTGGGCCATTCAAAACCGGACCCAAGTGTCCAAAGATAATAAACATAATAGAAAATAGATCTGCAGTATTTCATGTAAAATACAATAAAAATGTTAGACTGCGTTAATTCAATAATCCTAATCCAATACAAACGCATATAAAACGTCTCTTAATGAAACGAAAGAATATCGGCTATTTCTTATAATGGCTTGTATTGACGTATCTGCACGTTATTGTAAAAAATATATAGGGACTGTCCGCAACGCATTCAGTTTTGTAAAAGATTCTAAAGAAACTAATTTCAAAGATAAATTACGAGATAATTCTCAGGCGTTCTGTGAATCGGACGGAGTATAGATAGGGACGACAAAAGCCGTTCAATTCGAGAGAAATATGCTCCCGATCGCACGCAGACGCGCAACAATCGAACTTCAACCTCCCCCGCTTATCAGCAAACTTTCGTCGAGCAACAAGACCGCACCGTCTGACGCGAACTTCGAACGCGCAATCACCTATCAGCGGTGCCAAGGAACGTTCGATTGTCTCCGAATGACAAAACTTCAAAACTGTGGTACAGTTCTACGAAATTCAGCAAAAGAGTCAACCGTAAAAATTGCATAATTACAAAGTGTTCAACGAAACGTAAACTCTAATAAATAAAAGTTCTTTTTGGTATAAAAATAAATGCGGGCGCTTTTGTTTCGCCATTGAAAACCAAGATGAAAGGGAGTGCAACAGGAGCGGGAAAAATAAGAATTACATAATTCATAAAGTACCGTATGAAACATAAACTAATTTGAATAAATAAAAGCAACCACTTTCATAAAAAAAGAAAATTCAGGAAATAAAAGTAGTCGCACGGTATTGTTTTTTCGCTGGTAGCTATCGCATCTGGTGAAACCCAAGATTAAAGGAAATGCAAGAGGATCGGGGAGCAAAGGCCAGCTGTGCGATACCGTGATCGAAGATGCGGTTAGCCGAGGAAAAAAATGCGCCGATTAAAGCGCGTGTAACGATATCGATGACAAGGTGACACGCCGCAAGGATAGACCTGCAGACTGTATCATCCGTAGATAAATCCCAAATGAATTTTACACAGTTCAGAATAGAATTCCTCAAGAGATGGTTGGAGAAGTTTCAAGATCCAGGACAATTACGAGACGACAATTAAGATAGCGGATAATGTAAAAGTTGCGGGAAACTCCATTTTACTCTTCGTTTTCCGCGGTGCCATTTTGCATTATGCATGCCTCTTTCTTTGGCTTCACTTTTTTTATATCTTTTCCCTTGCTCCGCTCCGGGCAGAAGTTAAATTGCGAGTAATAACGGTAAGCTTGATGGAACTGCTCGACGAATCGTAATTTGGAATATTATTTCTGTACAGCGACGGGGATGTTAATAAATAAAATTCCTATAAATGCAGATGCTGCATTATACTCCTAATATTTAAAAAGCATTTTAATCTTGTATCAACAGAAACGTTCGGAGTGCTCATGCAAATCGATGTGGCTATTTCTTTCCCTTAAAAGGCTTCAAGTATATAATCAAAAAGCTTGCAGAGTCAGGAAGTAAGAAATCAGCATTGGAAAATAGGTTTAAGGACTGTGAAACTGTAATAACGATCGATCCCTGCTCGAAATAAAGTACCGATACACCGTGCTCTGGAAATAGCCCACCATGCCCTATATTTCAAAATACACGTCGCGGAGAAAATGCTACCGGGTAGGGGATGGAAACCGAGGAGGGACGAGTAAAAAGAAATTAGCGTGAGAGGACTAATATATCGACGGGCTCGTAGACGACGTTTGCTCGTCCGCACGGGCTTGTTGAAGCGTCATCGATTCCTTCGAGAATAATACTAGGAAGGGACGGACCGGAGACTCGAAAAACGACCCTTCCCGGGAAAAGCCGATGGTACGTGACCGTGGCGTCACGTATTTTTCTTCTTCCCGTGCTTTCACCCATATTTTTCCTTCTCTCTTCTCCTCTGTTTATTTTCACGGAATTGGCACTGCTAATGCCGTCGGATTAATGTTGGCCAGCTCGTGACGCTGTAATCTGCTTTGAAATTTTTCGTCCGACGAGCTCGCCCTCTTTTTTTTGAACAGGCTAAAAAATGGGAACACGTCGGCCGGCTTGGAAAATTCGTGGAAATTAACCGACACTCGATGGAACTAATATAAACGATCGATCGCGCACGACAGATTGTTTGGAAGTGCTTTCCTGTGTTGTATATCGGTTTTTCCCCCCACTTAGCGGACGCATTTCATTTTCTTGCTGTTTTCGTGAAATATTGTTTGCCAACAGAAACGTGGAGCACTCTATTTGCTCATAAATGTAAAGTACTTTAAAGTGAAATAGTAGTCGAAAACCAAGGTTTTCACGTTAGGCAGGGAGGATGTATCTCGTTTTTTCTCGGTTTATTTAGACAGACCCTGTGTTTCCAGCTGATATCCGGATTTCGATACAAAATAAAAGTGATCTGTCGATACTATTCAGCTTTCCTCTGCCAATTTTTAACTCGCGGATTAAACCCGTCTACACGGCAACTTTTATGGGAGCAGCGGTCGCTTATAAAACGTCTAATCACCATAAAGATTTCAACCAAATCGTTTACTTTATCCCCGCGATAAAATACTTTTATTCGAAGACCACCGTTCCGGTGTATTCGGGACAGCATCCTCGTCAAGCGAAAAGTGAAAAACGCGACGCAGAGACGAGTAACGCGATACGCATATCAACGTTAATTACGCGACGCGACCATTGCGGATGGCAGCGCGAACGTTTTGAACGTGTGCAAAAAAAAAAAGGGAGGAGAAACAAACGGCGCGTTCTTCGTTGACCATGACGAGCCTGAAAAGTATTTATGCACAAGACGCGGGCATTTCGCGTCGCGACGCACGTGCGTCGGCTGCGAAAACTTACACTATACGTTCGATTCCCGGAGTGTAATTCGATGTCTTGGTCGAAACCTTGACTAGTGACGGTCCCACACCTGATGCATTAAACCATTCGTATTGTACGCAAAACTATTATAATTAGCAAATAATTAAATAACGTTTGTAGCAAAATTAAGAATGTGAATAACATAAAAAATATACATAATCGACAAAAGTACATAGAGTATCAATAACAAACTGCATAACATTGTTATTAAAGGATTAAAGGACATTCTGACTGAATATCATTTCTACAAGTTTTATTTTGCATACAAACACGCAGTATAATTATAATAAAATGCGATACAATGATTGCGGTAGCGCATAATATAACATTTAATGCAGTGTTCCATCTAATGATTGATATACTGTTTAATTAGTTTTGGGAATAATGACCAGACCAATTGTGCGTACGCCAGTGATGCAAATCAGTTAAACATTATAATATTTGCCATATAATATTCGACCTAAAAACAGGACTATGATAACTTATTGTTGTCCACGATTTGTTTCATACAGAAATAAAATCAAAACTATTAAATGCGAGAAAAGATCTATATAATTCAGAGGTTGAAATTTATAAATAAAAAGTGAAAACTCCGTTCGAAAGGAGGAGCATGAAAGCCGGAGAAGCGGTGAAATTGTATAGGGAAGAGAGAAAGGAAGGTCAGGTTTATTGTACGCGAAATCCAATGCGGTGGAGGCTACTTTTGAACGGAAAGGAACTTTGGGATGCAATTCAGTTCGGAAAAGCCTTATACCTGCGCTTTACGTTCTACCTGGCTGGATAAACATAAAAGGAAACGATACCTGGTCGAATATTTCAGGGAATTATCGCCAGGCAAAAGAACGAATGATCGTACAGATAAACGAATTTTAGGCGAGGATTATCTATCCACGATATTTACATACGCTCTATTCGATTTAAGCACTGATTAAACAAGATATAAGCGCGTAATGTTGATACTTTCCCAGTATAGTTACTGATTAGCTTTATCAGACATAGTTTCACAATCAGCTGTTATAAATACCGAGCGTAATATTTGAGAAGGTAGGTAGCGGAACAACGAAGATAGCGAGCAAAGTATTTACTTTCACTTCGAGGTGCTCTCTGTCCTCGCTCCTCGCTGTACATCCTAACCTTTCCATCGTGAAAACTTTTATGAACGAACAGAGACAAATGACTGTATTATTACCGTACGGAACACGTGTCTGACTGAGAACAGAATTGCCGAACGGTCTAATCATTTTGTGAGCACCGTGCTCCGACTTTCTTCTCCCCTTCGTTCACGAATTCCCGGCGAAGCTGCACATAACCTCTAACCGCGTCGTTCAGGATATTCACGTGAAAGCCACGATGCCGACTCTCCTCTCCATTATAGCGAGGCAACAACAAGTAAATATTCCTGTATAAAAACAAATGACGACTGAACGAGATTCGAAGGGAACGAAAAAAAACAAATATTATTTACGATTCGGGACATAGTGCGCGGTACGGTACTCGACTGTTTCCCGCGTACGCGTGTATTTCATCGAGGGGCAAGGGTCGAACGGGCATCCGGATGACACCGAATCGTTTACGAATCGCGGCTCGAAAATAGAAACGAAGGTAGGATATTCCACGGCAGCTCCGGCGCCTCGTATCGAACCGACGCTCCGAACCGTTTCCAGTAAAGAGAGGGTAGAGAGACAGCGAGTGAGGGAAAGCGGAGAGTCGCCTCCCTCCTCGCTGTACGTAGTTAGCAAGTCTTGCTAGTCAGAGCAGCGGTGAACGCACGGTATTCATAAAAAATGGAACGGCCACTTACGGGGTAGTACATCCCTTGCGGAGGAAGAAAAAACGCCCCAGAGCCCCACAGTTTGAGGCCGTTTTGCTCCACCGTTGTGCGAGAAAACAAATCCAACACTCCGTACCACCTCCCCCTCCTCGCCCGCCACTCCTCCTCCTCTTCTACCCAGTCGTCCCTTCCTTCTCTCTTGCTCCCGCGAACACTGTACTTACGCGACCCGGCGCTACTCTATCTCTTCCCGATCCACGTATATTCGCACGTATGTATGTACTACTTCCTACCGACGCGCACAGGGATGCCGCGTAAACGGGAGACGGCGGTGTACGTATTTTTTAATTCACGTTCTCGCACACGGACAGAAAAACGCGCGCGCGCGCGCCGAACCACACGCACCAAGAGAAAACGACGACGGACCGAGACGACGCACGATAATCGAACGGGAGGTTTAAAAAAAACTGTACTCCGCGCACGACCGAACGGGACCCGCGATGCTTGGCGACGCACGAATGAAAACGATACGCCAGCGAACGAGAGAGAGACGCCTTTTCCTTTCCCGTGTTTCCCTCTCAAACCTCTCCTTTGTCTCGCTTCGACTCCCGTTCGTCCCTATTTCACGTACTCTCTCTCTTGCGACAAAACTCACAACGACCGCCGCCGTACGTGGTCCCACTGCGACTGACGGTCCCGCTCCTAGCCGGCGCCATCGGCGCGCAGCGTCACTGCGCACCGAGCACCGCCAACCGGCCATCCACGGTACTAGTCGCGCCGAATCAAACTCTATCGAGGCGCACGAAAACGCTTCCGCTTTGATCGGCCCCGGCCTCTGCGTACGCGTAACGTCGAACGCGAAATTTATGGAAATATAAAACGTTTCATTTAACGGGGTAAAACGTTCGTTACATTTACTGTCGGCCGCCGCACGATCGCCACAATCTGACGTAAGATTTATACCGACGATTCGCATTTTACCCCATTTTATTCGCATGCAATTACTCCGCCGCGGAGTATCGTACAAAATGCAAATGTCAACCCGGTTCAATTGATGCACGATTATGTACAACTGTTGCTTCACGCTACCGTTCCTTGGTTTGATTAATATTCAAGATTTCTATAAGCCTGTTTCATACCATCTCGATATAAATTAAAACGACTCTAGCTATTGGTAATTTTAGGAGTATTGATTATTGTTTATACCGTTTGACATCTGATCACAATTTATTGTGAGATCGATAATATTGATTCGGTGTTGTTTATACGGATTTTTACGATGCTCAGATGCAATTATAATTTCAAAATGATTCGAAGTCCGTCGTGAATTTTTTTCATTTTTATAGCCGCGCGTGACTAACTCTTTGCAGCATCGCGACTCGTCTCCTATTCTGTCAGCACTCAGCACTTGCGAAACATCAGAGNTTTCATACCATCTCGATATAAATTAAAACGACTCTAGCTATTGGTAATTTCAGGAGTATTGATTATTGTTTATACCGTTTGACATCTGATCCCAATTTATTGTGAGATCGATAATATTGATTCGGTGTTGTTTCTACGGATTTCTACGATGCTCAGATGCAATTATAATTTCAAAATGATTCGAAGTCCGTCGTGAATTTTTTTCATTTTTATAGCCGCG
The DNA here is from genome assembly GCA_019453355.1 of Ceratina japonica. Lineage (NCBI taxonomy): Eukaryota > Metazoa > Arthropoda > Insecta > Hymenoptera > Apidae > Ceratina > Ceratina japonica. The sequence goes on along the minus strand of SMSR01015921.1, from coordinate 197,350 downwards.
CGTGACTAACTCTTTGCAGCATCGCGACTCGTCTCCTATTCTGTCAGCACTCAGCACTTGCGAAACATCAGAGATGTCTGTATGCACAGATTGCAGACACGTCTGGCTCTATAGTACTTGTTGTTACAGAAGTAAATAAAGTGTCTTTACACGATTTAATGGATGCGAAAACAAGAGGTTTCCACTCTGGCGAACTGGTTACCATTCAATTTTCCTAAACGTAAATTATACAAATGAACGATGTGTACAATCAAACTGAACGAGCGTTCCATTAATAACTCGCTATTTATTTGCCTGTTTCCCTTTACAGAGTTTGTTGCCTTTTACCTCACGTTCGCCACGAAAATTGACCAGAGGTCTGCGATGCAATCGAGCTTCCATACACCGAACACACGTATAATATCGAAGGTTCGTTATTACGCCCACGGCGCGCGCCGTTATTACGCATACATTAGCATGCAGCCGAGGATACAAGGAAATGGAACCATTATCAAAGAGTATAGAGAACGGATTCCGATTCCAGGGATAGCATTGTACAAGATTATCCGCTGACCCTTTGCGAAATTACCATTCGCGGTGCTATTCCGTTTTGATTATTACAAAATATTTCCGCTGTTTCATGTACCTGCGTTACCACTAATCTGAATTCTAATTTAAAAACTCGATCATGTTCAAACGCGTATCCTTCTGCATAAAGTAAATAGGTAAAAGCTCATTTGTACATTTTTTAACCATTCTACTAAAGCGAATTTGCAGCAAATTTTAGACTATTACTAAGAGCAAATCTCATTGTATTTTAGTACTTTCTAAATTATTGTTTTATAAATTTTATATTTAATTTTTAAGTTTATATTTTCAAGTACGTATACCAAGTCTATGTGCAGATAGATTGTGTACTTCTGTAAAGTACTGATTATATCAATAAGATGTAACTGCAGACTCTTATGAATAAATCTTTCAATTACAAGAACTTCTGAACGGGGACGTATAGTACTCTGCAAACGTTATCGCGATTCACGTGCGTTATTCAGGCAGTTCGTCGCGTGAATCACATTTCCCCGTGTCTAACCTTTCCATTCGCGAGGAAGGAACAGTCGTTGCACCGGCGAAACTTTCACGACTATCATTACGCCTATTCCATTCCCTATCGTTGCACAATATCACGAGTGGATGGAACACGTGGCCAAAGAGAGAAGATCGGAGCACGATCGAAGACGGATCGTTACGAAATCGGACCCGTCCGCGAGAACCCTCTCGTCGTTACCACAGAGACGAGCTAACGGGGGACGGAAGGGTTCTGGAGCAAAGTATCGGGAGATACGACTGGATCTCGACAATTTATACTCTTGGAGTATTGCCAGGACCCCGCCGCTGTCCGCCGCACCGCATCGGGACCAACGAAAAATGTCAAACCAAAGACCACGAGAGTTTACGCTGCAGCCTCGAGATCGCAGACGTTGATTTTTATGGTGGCTCTTTTTATTCCATCGTAATTGCGGTCGAATGGGATAACGGCGTGATTACTCCGTTAATAGAGTCGAGAGGAAAGAAATAGAAAGCCAAGAGTCTTAAAGCGGGGGAAATTAGCAAAACGTAAAAATTACTTATTAAATGCAATTATGAAAAGCAACTAGATCGAACTGTTAACCCATTTGCATCATTAGCGTGCATACGAGAACAATTACTACTTTAACCATTATATGAAACGTCGATGAATCACGGGTTAAGAAAGACAATTTCTATAAACTCTAAATAATTTGAGTATTAAACAAAGAAAATTCTTTTTTCTTTGAACTCGACTGTTTAGGACACCGAACGTTCAAAGAGGAAACTGANTCACGGGTTAAGAAAGACAATTTCTATAAACTCTAAATAATTTGAGTATTGAACAAAGAAAATTCTTTTTTCTTTGAACTCGACTGTTTAGGACACCGAACGTTCAAAGAGGAAACTGGCTGAACCTCCGTTTCTTTGTAATTTTCAAACGAAGTCGATCAACGTGTGACAGTAACGAGTTTTCGCGGAAACGGGAAGATGATAATGCTTAGCTTTGTACCACGCGGACGCATAAACGACTACGAGGCGATTAAGGGTGAAAGAAAGCGAGAAATTGACGTAGTTCCAGGAATCACGGGACTTTCGTCGTAGCAGCGAAGGTGCAGCTGTATGTTCAGTNAGGCGATTAAGGGTGAAAGAAAGCGAGAAATTGACGTAGTTCCAGGAATCGCGGGACTTTCGTCGTACCAGCGAAGGTGCAGCTGTATGTTCAGCGCACCGCGAATGTAATCTCACTAAACAAGTGGGGCAAACGTTTAGAAGCCGAGTAAATACGTGCCGAAGAGGAAATTACGAGAGAGAAGCTGGCAAATTCGCGGATAAGCAACTGCTGACCTCCCTTTCTCTGCTCAGTATGTATCAAAGTAAACTACAAAGTTTATTACGATAGTAATAGAAGAACAGAATTATAAAAATATAAGTAGCTGCGAATGCCTTTTAGAGCAGAATTAACCCTTTGCTCTTTAATCTATCCTCGAGCTTCAAGAGCTTTTAATATCCACGCATTTGGATATTGCAGTTATATTAAGAGTCGGAATGAAAATGGATAGCAATGAATTTTCACGTTTCCATGAAGTCATTGTCTGGTTGCAGTAATAACGCCTTGTATTAATCCTTGCGCTATAAGAGTTCTACGCTTTTTAATATCGTAATGATTAATATCGTGATGAGAATCAGAAGTATATATGTGGGAAGCAATAAATCTACACATCTTTACAAGTGATCTCACACCCTACTCGAGGAGAATGTAACCACCAGACGTCCCAGCGAACTTCAGTAATCAAGAGCGAAATCATTGTCTGGTTCGAGAATTAACCCCCTTTTCCTCTTTAATTTGTCCTTGAACTTCAAGAGATTTGATCACCTACGCTTTATATATCGTAATATGTTGAGAGTCGAATATATGAAAGTGGAGAGCCATAAATTTGCACGCCTTCCCATGTAAACTCACACCCTAAATGTCGAAGAGAATGTAACCCGCAGACGCCCGAACGTACTTCAGTAATCAAGAGGGAAATGATTGTCTAGTTCGAGAAGCAACCCTCCATCCCTATAGATGATCCTGCGTGTTTGCCAGGACTACGCGTATATGTGTACCTACAATCAACCTGCTCGGTCTACGGGGGATACTACCCTCTTCGTTATCACCATAGAAACCAAGGGAGCGAAGGGGAGAGAACGCAAAAAGCCACGGTGCTTAGAATAACGCGACCCGACGCGTTCTAGATGGAAATGGATCTCCGTAGTATTACCGCCTGGTAACAAGCAAGGATACAATGTTACGACGAGACGCTTCTCTTCTAATAGCAATACAGACAACTGATGATACGGCTTTATATTCTCGCAGAGTCAATCGAGAAAAATCGCTAAGGCTACTGAATTTCTTATTGCGATAGCTAGTTGGCGATTTATTTTCCTTGGTAGAGATACAAATAATATAATAGCAGTAAATACTTCGATGTTACTTAATAATTGTTCTCCTGTTCTCATTTTTAGGTATTCTTATCTATGTTATTGCACTGCTCAAAAACATTTTGTCAGAGATCGTCCTCTTCCTCTTTCCTATTCATTCTATTCAGTCGTTTGAAACAAGTAATGATTCTTACAAACATTTTATACACAAACGTACTATCAGAATCTATTTTGTATAATTAATCATGTAAAATAATGAAGAAATATGTAACTGTGAAAAAAGAAAAAAGGTGTTACAATGGTGGTTGAATTGTGTAACTGGGATAGCTCGTATCTCCTCTGTCCCTTAGATAAAAAAACTTAAATAGTAACGAAGTTTCAGGAGTCGACGGACGACCGTCGCTCTTTCTTTCCTTCGTTTTAAAACTTTCCGCAATTTTCCCAGACCGCTTGTACGCTTAACCGAAAAAAAAATGAACAACCTACTCCAACATCATGTTTCCCTCGACAGTGCCCCCTAAAGTCCCCATCGAACGACTTCGCTATGCTATCAGTCGAAAATCCCCCGTGTCAACATCCCGAATGTACACATCACAAAAGGCCACCAACCCTATTCGGTCCCCGATCATTTCCAATTCCTGCAGACTCAAATTGTCTGGAATCCTTATCGCGTGGACAGACAAATGACCGGATTTGTATGCAAAATGAAATATGTATGGTAGCCAGATAAAAATACTCGTTCCAGATTAGAATTTCATTAAATGCACTAATTTTTGGTGCTTTATACATTTTTATGCATCGTTTCTATCCTCTGCATTCAATTTTTTTATAAATGTATAAGAATTTACTTGAGGATGAAACTACCGTCGATCTATCCTTTGCCATATAAAACTCAAATAGAGAATAAGTAAGGAATCTCCTTCAACTGGAGGATTCTGAACATCACAAGATTCTGCAAAGGGAACGATGCTCAATGTCGAATCACGTTTCCTCACGGATCAGGCCACTCCTTCAGCGATCGATTTACTGACTCCCGATCTCCGGGAATCGTGGGATAGAATTGTAACGAGAATGACGTACAAGGGATGACGCGTGGCCTTTGTGAAATTGCCTATCGACGGAGCTCTCTCGCGGTTTCAAGTGCACGTCGGGGTGGCCGCATATTTTTAGCCGACGGTATATGCAGCTGGAGCGCACATGCGTCCTCTCGGCGGCGCGGCGCGGCGTGCCGATGCCTCCTCTGGTCTGTCTGCGTATGTAACATGTAACATCCTCGTGACACCATAAATGTTTTACGGTTGACCTCACCGTGGTCCGAGGAAGAAACGGAGGACAAATTTATCGGACCCCAAGACGTTCTTCTCGAGTTGTAAAGCATCATGGAATTATGATTGCTGCGATTTTCTTTGATATACGACTGAATAGAATGGGTGGGAATAACACGTTTCCATAAAGGGCAAGATCTCTGATTTTAATGACAGAGGTTTAAATTTGTTTTCTTATCTCAACAGAAAGTACCAGATAAAAATAGTAAGGAAGTAAGTTTGCTGAACCTAGGAAATTTGAAGGTTGGATTTAATCTAAAATTCTTGGAACCGATAAATCAGAATTGTCAACTGATTTTACTTAATTTCCTGGGGAACTCTGAGGTAAATATACGGAGCTCCATTTCCTTGGCAATAATTTTCCAGGAAATGGACAGGAGGCTTGCCGAATAAACGAGCCGGTCGTCAAAATCTACCGATGGCGCCCCGATTTATACGTCGCCTCACCCGGTGCTTTTTTTACGATGGGAACCCGCGCAAACGGAGCGAATCTGCAAGCCGATCCGGAAGGAGGTCGACAAAACGGGGAACCCCGTGATTTTGATAAAACGAGGGACTATCGACGGCTGTCGGAGCGATCCTTCGGATTTATTCCACGCTGCCAGCTCGCCGTGACGGCCGAGATCGAATCTCGTCCAATTTTTTAGGAACCAAAAGAAGGGAATACTATGCTAATGAAGGAAGGAAGAACACCTAGATTTTCTCTCTGTGAGCCACCTATCTATTCGCAACGTATCCTCGTGTCGTATTACTGTTCCTCATCATTATGCATGTAACCGTTAATAAATCTTATTACAAATGAATTCAATAAATAAATTTATATATGAGGAAAGATATTTAAATATATAAATGAATCTTCTATTGCTAAGCATTTTCAATCTTTCGATTTTAGCAAATTGCAATTAATAAGTTCTGCTCTTTCACATAATCATTCTTATTGATTCGCCTTATGTGCTGAATGATATGGAACGATGATACTGATATAATACAAGCATACGATGCGGATCTGTAGATTCTTCCTGCTGTACGACAAATATAGCGTGACATTATCTAATCATCTTTGTGGTCCTGGGAGATATCGCAGTGGCGGCAAGATGAAACGTTTAGATTTATCATCGGTGGAATAGGTTAGCCTTGATCGACGTCGTCCGCCCCCGAAGCTCGGGGTTAACCTCTGGAAACTACCTACACTCGACGAGGGAGCACCCTGAAGAGGGGTTTCCATGACGACTACAAGAGAGAATTGTACCGATAGCCGGCCCAGCCGAGCCTCTCCACCTCGAAATGCTCCCGTCGCGCGCGTTCTCCATTAAAGACTCGTGAAATATTCAAAACCGTGGAAATCGTACGCCTTTAAAACCGATCATCGAATACGGATTCGCTTTATATGTATTTAATGGACTTTTATCGATGGAAAATAAAACATTTTTAATGTCCTTTAAAAAAACATATGTGTGTGTTTCCTTTATACCTTAAAAATAATAATATGCAGTTTTGAGCTTCTACATGTTATAAGCGTTTCCTAATTTTCTATAAATGCTCATTTACATGCCAAAGGAAAAGATAAAAAGAAGGGAAAAGTTTTGTATAGCAGAAATATACTGCCACTAGAAACTTCGAGAGTTTCATTGCTCGGATTTATCTGCGTTTTAATTGCAGAAGTTAAGTAATAAATGGGATCTTCAGTCTTTGTGAAAAATGAAGTTAAATTTCTACTATATTACTCAAAACAAAGAAACGCAATTAATCAGCGTACATTTAAGTCTCCAAACTTCTCTATTTGTCATGCAATTCTATCTGGAGAAGTTCCAGAAGATCGAGTCTTTCCGTTCTAAGGCCAAGAATAATTGTCGAACCGGGAATTTTATGCATTTATAGAAAAAGGTGCAAGAATATAAAGAATATATAAATATTTATGTACGTATAAATGCACATTATTATTTTTGAGAGATTTTCCCTTTTAAGACTTCAGTTTTCAAATTGCATTTACAAACACCTTATTTCGCATAAAAACCTTCAACAATGATAGTATACCTTAGCCTTAGATCAATGTATATGTAAGCTTTCGGCCGAAGAGCACTTAGGCGAATTCGGAAATGCAACCCAGCTAAATGGGCGCGGCTTTAATAGTCAGAGCCAGGTATTACGATCCGTAGTGTATCGTCGCGCAAGTTTTACGGTTCACCGGCTGAATTTATCGTCTTAATTTTAAGGTTATGCTTGCACGAACGATCTAAGCAGCCAGGAAATTGTCAATAAACGCGGCAAATATTTTATCCGCCGCGGGGACAGCCTCTGATAAAGCCGCTCTCCTTATGAACCGGGCACTGGCGTGATCTTGGAACATTTTTGCGAAACACGGGCAAACATCCTGCCGGAGAATATCGAAGGCTTGCACTTGCGAAAGGTCAACCGTTCATTGCTGAGACTAAATTTCATAAAGCTAAATCAATTTCTCAAAAAGCTCTGAACATTCGGTACTTAATTAACAAAAGATTTCATATTTGAAGCCAAGCTTTCAGAGTGGATATTAAGAAACACAGAAATGTTGAGAAGCTCGAGAGAGGAGGGGAAAAAAGAAACGCTTTGAATTAATGAAGACACGAGACACGAGGGGACGAGGAGGAGAGTGTAGCTCGCGGAACGACCATAAGACTCGTGGGGATTGTCTTTAGTCGAAAAGGGAATGAACGCCGAGGCAAATTAGCTCCCGCTAAGGTCATGGTCCCCGTTTCGAAATAAAATAGTGGCGGGGATAAAAAGAGCCGCTGCAGATTCCCAGCGGGGGACCAAAAGAGAAAAAAACACGACTAAATCCTCTAACCATTAATTGTAACCACAACCGCGCCCATTCTACAAAAATGCTGTTAAATTTTGTTGTACATATTAATATTAATAAAATATTAATAATATATCTTTCAATTCGTCTTTTCCCTTTGAATTATTAATTGAAACTTGTGAATCGAGCATTTATCAAGCAACTTATTTTTGGAGTTTAGTTTAATCAAAATTGTCTCGGCCAAAAGATTTACAATCTAATACGTGTCTCTCCTCGTCCTTCCAGAAATATCTCATCCCCCCCGACGGTTCACGTAAGCTCGCAAGTGATCACGCGATGCTCCACGAAAGAAGAGTTTCCTTTTTTAACGTGTTCCATCGATTCCAGCCGAGCTAGCCATCCTCTCATAAATATTACGCGACGCCACGTGTTTCTGCTTCCCATCAGCGACGGGGATTGTATGTTTCCCTTCGGCGTCGGGTACACAGCAGCCGGTAGTCACGGACGGACCTTCCACGGGCGTGTAAACACGAGAAACGCGCTGAAACGTAGCCCCGGATCGAGGTCTTGCTAGCGTTCAAAAGGATCTTAGAACCGGGTTCCGAGAACCACTCCAAACAGCAGCCCCGTTTTGTGACCCTCGATTTGAGAAAACAATTCGAGCTGCCTGAAACTCGAGAGATGGATAGACTCGAAAGGGGAGTATAATATTTTGTGTTATACTCTTGGGGAGGAAATGTCGGATGCAGGGGTGGCTCGTCGAGAAGTTTTGATTACGAGCATCAGAATATATTATGGTATAGAAGATACAATACAGAGAGCGTTAATGGGAGTTATGACGAAGTTAGAAGGAAAAGAGTGAGCATGTACGAACCACGAGACATAATTGCAGGATAGAAATCCTCTAGTGAGTTTGTACAATGTAAAATTTCGCTGAATTTTCACTGCAGAAAATTAATTAGACGTACAACGCTATACAATTTTTTTAACTTTGATATTAAAATTACGATGCCTCGTCAAATAACCATTTTCAAAATCCCTTATAAGAAATTAGAGCCAACTCTAAGCTGCACTCAAATGTAAATAATGTAAATGTGGGATATTAGTGCAGAACTGTCGGTAGATTCAGTGATGATAAAAAGAATTGCCGGAGGAAGTCGTAAAATGGCCAAAGTAGAAATCATAATGTATCGATCTGAGGCGAGGGAAAACTCGCGAAAGTGTAGCAAAAAATCTATAATCCCATCCCTCCTCCTGTTATCATGCATCACGTTTCCCCGGGAATATTTCGCGACACGCGAACCCGCTTCTCCGTCCCTCTTGGGAGAAAAGAAAAAGAAAGGGTCGGCTGCGTTTGAAACGCGGCACGGCGCGCGCGACGGCCAGATGGAAATTCCTTCGATACGATTATTTCGGGACGCGATCCTGCGGAACCCGCGAACATCCCTCTGGCCGGCTGGATCGAATTACAGGGCCGTATCCTGGCACCGATTCAATTTTCCAGCTAAATATACCAACGATATATTTGGCGAATTACTTGTTTCATGCTCGTACACCGATCCCCGCGAAAATACCCTGGAATCTCGATCGAGACCACTTGGAAGCCGGAGGAATTAGAAATAGAAGAATCCTCAGAAAATCTCGGTAAATCTGACGAGGGATATTTGAAGCATGTTGCGATGGAACACAGAAACGATGTAGGGATGAAGAGCCTGCATACTGAGGACGTTTTAGACTCTAGACTCTAGAGGATAATAATCTATTATATCTCCGTGGCCACAGTGTCGTGATTTATATAGTTTGATTTAATCCAGCGGAACGTCGCACTGTGTGATGAGTTACTTACATAAAGCCGTTATATAAGGGCACCAATCTCATCAAGATATCGATGGTGATCGATACAATTTTGCTCTGACTCATAAATTTATAAAGAATCTAGTAATCAGTATCATGACACGGTAAAGTAATTTACTTTGGATGAATGAAGGCTTAATCAATATCTTGTAATGAAATTCTTGTTACAACTTTAAATTACATACGTATTGTATGATAATAATAATAATAATGTGAAATAATGAGTGAGGATAATGTAGGGCAGTTTCTGACGTGTAGCCGATAAAGAAGTTTCCTCAGACATTCCTATCTCTCTTATCAAATTGCTTAAAAACCTTATTTAATTTTCTCGTCTAAATATCAGCCTAATATATTCTATCCCGCCCATATATTTGAAGAATTAAGGGTATAGTTGTAAAGATAGGAAACTATACTATCGCTCATAGAAATTCAGGTTTAATTTCCACGGAGGCCACTGATGGCGGCACGCGTCTTTCTACTTTGCCGATCGTCTCTTGCGATTCAAATACAGCAACGAAGGATCGAAATAGAAAAACTAATGATTTATTGAATACGTGCAATGAACAGGACATCCCATTGCCCTACCCTTCTTCATTTCCCACTATTATTAAATTTTGTTTATAAGAAAACGATATCTTATGTGCATATATATGCTCTCTTAGTACGTCTGTACGTACATCCCTAAATTTGTCATATCAGCCATTGCGAATCTCTACGAAATACTTCTAAGAATATTCCTAAACATTAATTGTTCCTCATTTCTGCTCATTTGTATCGTTCAATACAATAATAATACAGATTACGCAGTGATATCGTAAATTACGACGGAGATCGCCAATAGACAACATGGAATCTCATTGTCGGAGGTCATCGAACAACGTCGAATACAGGTAACGCATAATTTAAGGATCGACGTACCCAAATCTCCCAATTCAATTGCTCCCACTCGTGGTTTAGGGACACCGTCATCTGAAACTTCCGTAGCCGGATCTTCCTGATTATTTCTTGCATGGATTTCTCCGAAGAAGGCGAGACGAATGTCCTCGGTCGTCGCATGGTGGCGAATAATATTGCAATTGCTGTTTTAAACATCATTTGCCGCGCGATTTCCAGCTACCCGATGTCGCCGCCACGCGGTCACTATGGGAGTTACTATCGAGTATCGAGTCGTCGATAAGACAGAGCGCGCAAATTCAAAACTGGAGTATTTCTCTAAATTATTACAAAATAAAGAAATACGTTTTAAACGTGAAGACGCAAAGGTTGTTTCTAGAGTCGTATATTAAATCCCCGGTTTTAACTATTCACGGAGTTAATCTGATAAAGCAAACATGAAGACGTAGATTCGGGTGTAATAAGCAGTCGTCGGTCCATAATAAAGTCCAGTCGTCTCGCGACTTCCGGAGGACTTCTTATTAATTCAGACGCGGAGGCGGAAAAGCAAATACTTCCGAATTATTCATAATTCCGATGCCTTCGGGACCGGCATAATGGAAGTCCGTGGAATAAAAGGCTCTTGCCGCGGTTCCGCTGATCCCTTTTCACCGGCAAAATACTCCCATCGTCCGTCCTCCTTCATTCTCTGGCTCCGACCGTCTGGGAAGTCGTGCGGGAACGCTCGAAAATGATTTCGAGCACCGAGAACTACCATTACCGGCGTCGAGGATCGCGTTCACGAATTCAGTGCAACGAGCCTCTTCGACTTTAAAGACCGTGAAATTCGCATTCAAACGACCCCCGCGTTATTTTTCACCGTGGAAAGTCAGTCGTCTTCCATCGGTAGGAGAGAGGACTAATGGCCGGGGACTGCGGTCAGACTTCTGCCAAAAGTGATTTAAGCCCGCTTCTTCTCGTTTAAACTCCGGTCTCTCTCTTTGTCCGTTAAAGAGGCTCTGTGACGCGACGGAAACAGCCGGGCATCCACCGTCAAGACAGCGCTAATTTCCCGGATTTAATTAGCCGGCGTGTAAATGCTCTTTCCAATCGAGCCGCATTAACTCTTTTTAATTCCAGTGCTTCCTCAGTTCTATCGATTCACGTGGGTCTTTTTAAAGATGACGGATGTGGTTTCATTTTCATGGAAATACGACGTCTCCTCCGTAACAGATTGGACGTTAAAAACTCTCTATTAATGGTGACCGTCGGAAATTGGAATCTTAATTAGACTATACTGATAGCTTGTCGTTAAAGCTTAGACGTAAATTAGAACCGAACCGATCTAAATCTGGTTCTATCAGATTGAGCGTTCGATCACAGTAATACTAGAATAAGCATGCTAAGCACTCTGATTGAACTAGGATTAGATTCAAATCGACAGGTCAGCCGTCACTACGTCTGACTGCTCTTAATTTGCTTTCCTATGCATAAATTACAGTATCTCGTAATTATGTAACTCGCGTAGAACGTACTTATTGAAATATGGTAGGAACGTGGTCTGACTGAAATTTTTCAAGGGGGACAAGCTTGAGCAGATGCGCTGGAATTTATCCAATCCGCAGATTAGATTGCTCTCCGCGGCTTCCGGCTCCGATACGTGTCCGTCGAGATTATTAAAACATCCTCGTTATTAAACCGTGCCGTCGAGACTAGCAAAGAGCACTCATCCCGCATTTCCCTTCGGCCTCCACTATTTTCACCTCTTAATTCCCTCCCGATCCGATTTTCCTTCGATTCTAATTTAATCCCTGTAACGGTTATACGGATATTACTGGTGGAAAAGCCATGAAAATCCCTTTCCCCCTTCTGAACTACTATTGGAAGCAGCGATTTGTGAAATCGTAAACGTACCCTACGAGTATTTGTATCTTCTGGGGAAAAAGGGTGGTTGTTTGCCGAATGCGAGGGGTTGTAAAGTAGGAGCTTTATGGAACGTTACGAGACATTGCCGAGATAGGAAAATATAGAATTTTGTTCGGACTCGGATACGCTTTCCCGGTAAATGTACCCAAAAATTTGGTAGAGGATCACTGTGTTTTATCGATTCCACGTAACGGTCATAAGGGATCTGTAATGGGTAACGTGACTCTCGGTTGAAATATTGAGGGATTTCCGATCAGAACTAGATGTACAAATCGACGTAAAAAGCAAAGGAGCTCGTTAGTTTCGCGGATTATTCAACAGTCTTAATCCAGTGGCATCATTAGTGCATAACTTAGATTCCTTATTTTTACTATATCGATCGTTAAATATGTAACATTCTATCAATTACTGCGTCAGTCGTTCCACGAAATATTGTATTAAGAATGAGAATAATTATTAAAACAAATATCGTATTAATTTCCACTATAACATGTGTGGCTGGCAATGTATGATGCAAATGACCTGATTAAACCGTATTTAATACGCACAGTTTTTGATTTACGTATGCAACAACTTGGTAAGCTTCGAATCCGATTTAATAAAATGCAAATGGGCGAGAATTCGGAGAGCAGTAGCCGGAAGGATCAAGCCGCGAGGAAACTTTGGGCCCGTATTTCACGGGGCGTCGAAGGCATAATTAACGAGCATCGCGTCGGAATTACGTCTCGGCCTGGAGAAACGAGACCCCGCTCTCTACACAGGATGTAACGATGTCTCGTGCTAATTTACCCCAACCCTTCGAACGTATCAACGCCGGCTTTAGCGGCGTTCATCTCGTTCAAGAAGAAGAACAAGAAGAGACAGAAGTTCCTACCTCGTGAAAGGATCGACGAGCTGTCTGCAATTATTTTCTTACGAGGATGAGGACCGTTTCTGGCAAACAGGTCTTAATTACGAAACGTCTCAGCTACCAGTAATTACGCAATGCCGTACACGAGGGAGCATTCGATGAATCCCTGCTGAAATCTTGAATCGACCAAGAATTGCGAGATTGAGATGTTCAAGTGGCACGTTTGTGTTCATCTTTAAGATTAATGGTCTTCACTGTTAATTTTACGTGTCGCTAGAGTGACTCGAGTAATTAACATCTTTGAGATCAGGTTTTGATTCGTACATTTAATTGGGTCCTTTTTAATTATTGCTCGATCCTTTGAAGTCGCCCAAGTTTATAAATAGCATATAATTTGAGAGGATAAAAGCATAAGTCGCCTTTGAAAATGCTATAACTTGTTCGTTAACATTCTGCTGCTATCAAGTTTACAAGGAAAATGAGGTAGGACCTACTTGACGTTCCCTTTGTAAAAGCTAAATTGATTTTCTGATAAAAGAGAAATATGTCTGGAAAATTCGTTCCCTATTTTGGTAGATAGAGTACGACAGGCCTGATAGCACACCAAAATAAAAACGAATATATAATAAAATAGGACATATAAATAATTTAATAAATTAATAAATATATATCAAAATTTAAACATGCTGCCCTTACATTTTTTGTGGAAATTGGAACACACTTTCCGGATGACCTAATACTGTATTACTTCACCCACAGTCGAATCAAATATCAAATAGATTTTTAAGTAATTGACGCCGTCTCTAATTTAAATGAAGTGGTGCCTGAACGGGCGACGAGTGGAATGAATGGAGTTCAATTTCGTTTCATTTTCCCGAACGACAGAAAAATCTTCTTAACGATGATTCGCTAGAGAATTTTCTAGGGTGCGCGATTTCCCCTTCGTCGGAGGCCTTCGGGGTCCCCTCGTGTTTCTGTCGAGTTTAAGGTCAGCCGTGGAACAGCCATTTTTCCGTGGCAGCGCGACGGACGTAAGAGGATTAAGCCAGTTTTCTTGCGAGAGGATTTGCTGCGTCGCACANGACGGACGTAAGAGGATTAAGCCAGTTTTCTTGCGAGAGGATTTGCTGCGAGCATGCTGCTGCCCGTCATTTTTGGCACGCTCTTAGCCCTTTCACAGAGCGCGACCCCCTCGCCGTGCCGACGCAATTAATGCTGGATTATTATCGCTATTTGAACACCTGTCGTTGTCACAGTTCATTCTCCCTTTTAATTCGAACGATCTCTTTTCTGTCCCATTTTGGAACGAGAAGTAAAGAGTTTGAACCGAATTTATTTTTCGTGAAAACATGGTTTAAAATGTTTAGCCAATTCCTGAACGAAGTCCAATTATTCACGCAAAGGGAGCGTCGGGCAATTCAGCAAATACCAGAAAGCTCATTTATAATGAAAATTACATTCAGACTTTCCAGCTATAGGATTTTAGTTCGAATTCGAAAAGTTTTCAGATCAATTCAGTATTAAATCAATCTGATTCCGATTCCTATTGAGAACGGTTTGAGTGCGAGTCCCTATCTAATTTTAATCTTCTCCCGGACAACGTTTCTCGCGGTTCCGGGCGTTGTCAAAGACTGGCGAGTCTCTTTTGTTCCCATCCCCGGTCAAAAGGGATTAGATTAATATCACGGACGGTGGAAGCTCGACATTTGACCCGGCGATGAAGAAGGGGCGGTTCTTTGAGTCTCGCTTCCGGACGAGGCGGATTAAGAGGATGGAGATTAAAAATTACGGAAGTCGAGTTAGGTTCTTCCACCACCCGGAAGATGAAAACTTTTTCCGCAGGTATCCATCTACTTGGCCGGTCGACGAGTTTTCGCGAAAACTACTTCTCACGAGTCGGATGTGCGAGACTTAATTAAAGATTATGATTTAATAGAGTACTTACAATGTGGGGTACGCGGTGTGGCGTCTTGACGTGGTAGTTCAACCTGAAAAGAAAAATATTGTTTTACTCTTACAATTCCTCCTGCCAGTGTCTCCTTTCTCCGCGACTCACCTAGAGTAACGACGAGTTTACTCTAATTAATTTCCGCATTTGCGGCGGTGATTCGATTAAATTCGCTCAACCGGAGGGAAATAAATTAGGCAAGAAGGTTTCATTAAAGAGTAACACTCCTCTTTCTCTCTCAGAGTCTGCAAAGCCGTGCAACTACAGCACTTTCCCCCCGATTCCATTTCGAGGAAAAAGCGTCACTCATCCGATTCCGGTGATCCCTCTCTGTATTCAAAGCCAAAAGTCGCGCTAGGGTAGGAGTGTCTCGCGAGTGCATTTTCGATCGTTTCCATTCCGCGCGCGATGCCGAATTTCCATGGAACTTCTCGTGTCCTCGCGAAATTCCGGCCGGAAGAGCGGGTTCGATTTAAAATGGAAATCGAGAGGGAAAAATAAACGACAAGCGTAAATTACAGCCGAGGACAGAGAGGCAAGGGTCACCTCGCCAATTTCGGGGATCGACCGACGAAACGTTGTTCCGACTCTAATCGATATTTAAAAAGGTTAACAAGCACCGATCGATTTACAACCGTCATACAACCCCGAATATAAAAATTCATACAATATTTTATACAATAACTATTGTATTTCTATGCGTAATGCAATGTTTGATAACTTGTGTATGTGAATGTTTCAATACGTGATAGACAAAGATTGTCCTGGATGATGTAATTACTGAATCATTTGCATCCTGCAACATTATTACTCATATATTTATATATTTATAATATTATATGGTCTTTCGCAGTAATAAGCTTGGCCTTCGAACAAACGCATCGTAAATTAAATTAATTAAAACCGGTTGGTAAACCCGAGTCAAAATAGCAGTTTTCGACGTCGACGACAAGCACGGTTTCAATTTCAGGATGATTGAAAAGCGAACCGGCTGCAGTTCAATTCAAACCAGTTCTGCGCGAAAAGAAAACGTGGGATGAAGTCGTTCGACCACAGGATCACGGGGATCGCGGCCATAAATTCCACGGATTTCCACCGGAAGTGGTTGGCATCGCGTAATTGAAAACGAGTAAGACACAGGTGGGATCGAAATTGAAAAGCCTTCCGTCGTTCGAATTAAACGCATCGACACGTACACAGTCGAACCGATGGAGCACACTCGCGTAGTACACGTCCGTTCATAAACTTCACTTCCAAGTGTTTATGAAAGATTCTGAAAAATATTCCATTATGGAAAGATAATAACAAATAATAGAATCATATAATACATTATGAAACAACTGAATATAACAAAATATGAACAGATCATTGCAAAAGTCTTTATCAAAGAAAATAAAAGCGGATGTGTAAGTTGTGAATCAGATCGATAATTAAAGTAGCTAATTCCAATTATAATGCATGGAAACTCTGTCTTTGATTATTGATTATAGTACCAGTTTAGCTGTTCATTTACGCTCTTATACGATTACATGTTCGAAAACTTATGAACGAGGGTGTACATCCGCTCGAATTTCGCCGGAAGCTACCCCTAGACTTCCTACGTTGCATGGAGTCATCCCCCGAAATTGCATGGTCGTTAGACGCGTGGAATTTATTTTCTCTGGCCAGCCGAATTACCTCGTCCGAGACAAGGTGACGCGTTTGCGGGAATACGTGGAGAATTTGAAGGAATGGCATACGTCGCCGTATGCGCCACGCCATTTTCGGGCGGGGGTGGAAATAGACTGGGATGTGCGTGAAAGTATACATCGTCCGCCTTTGGGAATACAAGTTGGCGACTGTACATTTTTAAGGATTAGACCTAGGTAATTCGAAAAACACAAAAGAAATTTTAGTACCACTATTTCGTATCATTTTTACAGTGACAAGGGGTTTATGTGTGCACTATTCTCTATGGAGATATACAACGCGGAAAAACGCAAACAGAAAACTCTGTATAATGGTCGTCTCGCGAAAGGGAATTACTTTCCCGGATAACTTTTATTTCACGTGATCACGCACACAGCTGAACTTAAAATTTTTATGTACGTTTGTTGTACTATCTTTTAAAGAGAGAAGCACGCTGGAGGGAGGAAATGGAAAAGAAGGAGAGAAGTTTCCCGAGTCAGCTGTCAGAAAAGGGTAGGTGTTGAAAATTAAATTTCCCGATGTAATACGGTGAAAACTTGAACAAACGACAAGCCTGGCGCGAGAAAAGCGAGTTAGCCCCGACGTCGATCGGATCCATCGCGCTCCATCAATTACTCCTCCATTCTATTATACAGTTTCGACGTTACTCAACGAGATTCATTCAATTGGTACGCAACCGTGATTCACTGAAAATCGACTTTCAATAAAAAAAACATGGACCACCGATTCGAGGGAAATTGGAACGATAAATTGTATTTCCTCCTTTCTCTTTTAAAATTATATAAAAATTACCTGAGCATGAGAGGAATTATTCTGACGAATTTGATTCCTAGGACCTTGTGTTTGATTCCACTAGTGATGTACATTCGGGGAAATTGATTTCCCTTTTCGTAAAGCTGAATGTCGAATCATTGGGACGAGAAATTCCATTACAGTTTCTATTGTACTCTGTCATATTTACGCGAGGGAATTATAATGTGAATCTTTAATTGTTAAAAAACTATCTTTCTCATTTCTTCTCATTCCCAAAAATGTTTCTCCATTATATACGAGATCGACAATAACTTCCTTAATATAGACTTTCTGCAAAGATAAATGAGACGCTCACTTTTATTTTTTCCAAAGGACAAAGCGACTCTTCTAGAGAACAATTCCGGTCGGGAAATACAATTGCTGGTATCCAACGACAAGGAACTATAAAGCAATTACTTTTACTCCCTTTTGGTAATCGATTGCTTAGCCAGAGGCCACTACGTGACCCGTGAAGTATCTCCACGCGGGAGCACACGAGCCAGGCCAGCGTCTCACGTTCTCTCCGTATTTTCTGTATCGCACTGAGAGCCGCTTCCGTCTTATCGAATTCCCAGCGCGGCCACTTCCGCACGATAATAAAATTCGGAACTAATATCCGTGAGGGCTGCGCCTGACCTCCCTTGGGGTGCATCGCTGCACGTGATTCCGAGTGATATTGTTCAAGCTCGCGTTACAAATTGCGCAATTTAATAATTAACGAAATGAATTAGGAGAGCACGATAGAATTCACTCAGATAAGATTCCTCTACAGGATTTATGCTAATCCTTTCGTATTTTTTATAATGTACAATTCTACGCGTACGACTCGACCATTTCAAATTGTTATCTCACTCTAATCATTAATTTATTATATCTGGAGATTTGACGAGCAATCATATGCAANTACGGTTTTGCGTCCTATTTATTATTAGTTTATGAATCGTATTCTAATGACCTTTCACTGCGAGTCCTTCTGTTGACTGAAGACCTGACCCGACATCCTTAACCGAATATATACGGTCACAGTATCGCACTGAGAGCCGCTTCCGTCTTATCGAATTCCCAGCGCGGCCACTTCCGCACGATAATAAAATTCGGAACTAATATCCGTGAGGGCTGCGCCTGACCTCCCATGGGGTGCATCGCTGCACGTGATTCCGAGTGATATTGTTCAAGCTCGCGTTACAAATTGCGCAATTTAATAATTAACGAAATGAATTAGGAGAGCACGATAGAATTCACTCAGATAAGATTCCTCTACAGGATTTATGCTAATCCTTTCGTATTTTTTATAATGTACAATTCTACTACGCGTACGACTCGACCATTTCAAATTGTTATCTCACTCTAATCATTAATTTATTATATCTGGAGATTTGACGAGCAATCATATGCAGAACATGTATTTCACATCGCGCTCACATTTTCTTCAGTTTTTTAAAATGAATATCCTGGGCAGTTTTTTGTTAACTTTCTAACAAATGAAGAGGCGTGTATTCCGAGCGTGTCCGCAGTTCGGGGGTAATTAGATCGCAAGATTGAAGCTGTTACTCGTGCGCAACGCAATCTCGTGCGTGGTAATGGATCCGTGAACCGTGGCTTGTTAACGGGTAATGGTGTCTGTTCGAAACTTCGTGGAGCGACAGCCGCGTGCAACAATTTCTCGCAAGATCTTACCAACTGTTCGTGTACGTAGAGTTTTGGATTCGATGTAACACGATAGGCTGAACGGATGGAAAACCGCGTATAAAAGACAGACGGGTCTTGTTAATCTCAGTTCATTAGAGAATTTAAGCACAGTTAATGAGACTCTGTGAAGTTTAACTCAATTTCAATATGAATAAGTATACTTTTTTGCTTTAAAAATGTTTCATTTACCATTCGAACATTGAAAAATCTACTTAACTTTTATTGCATATAATTTCTGCAAATTAAATTTTTCATAATTGCGGAATGAATAAAAGCTCGTTCGTAATTTGTACAAATCACAGTAGAACGTTTGTAGGTATTTATTTATCAGATAAATTGTCAAGCCTACAGAGCTTTGAAGCTGTGAAGTTCGGAGATGACCCTGGGGCCTTTCCACGCGAAATCGGCCGTGAGTAAATTCGAAAGGCTCGTTCGGATGGAAATGTTCCGTTCTCGAAGCGTGTGTGCCGCCACGATAGGAACCCGCCGCGTCTGTAATTACATCGTTGAACCGTACAGATGCTCGTGTACGCGGTAATGGATACACGAACTGCAGTTGTCCCGGATAATGGCACCGTGCACATAATACCGGAATAACGTCACGCACGTCGTTTGGATAAAGTCTGCCGCAGCCGAGTGAAAAATTCATCCGCGGAATCGGAAACATTTCCGACCGCGGGAATAATTCATCGCCAGTGGCGGCGTTTCACGCCCGCGAAAAACTCTTTGGGAAACGATGACAAAGTCGCGCTTGAAATTGCATTCAAAAATTGTACCGTGAAAAACGTGCTGGGAAAGAGTTAACACCTTTTTTATGTATAAAGAGTACGTTGCATGATGCAGAAAATTATCAGCGGACTGCGGATTTTACGTATTCATGGGAAAGCTAGCGGCTTAGCCCGCGGCAACTGTGTACGGAATCCAAAATTCATAGAATAGAATTATTTATTTAAAAATGTATACATCGAACTTCAATGATATAGAGGATTTTTAAATATGCGTTTTACCTCTTTTCATGTCTGAAGGGAATGGTTGGTATAGAGTTATAAAATTGATTTTCAGGTATTTGTGTGGGTGTCCTTCGTAAACATAAAACGAATCTATATTTCACACTTCAAACATATTGAGAAATCTATAAAAACCATTGAGGTATATAAATAACTGGAGTGTAAACAACTGCTAAAAGCCGTAATAAAGAAGAGGTCTATTTTTCACACCGTCTGTTTCTATTTATACTCTTATGTAGTAAATTTACTTATAGGCATGCCAATTGAATTTATAAAATTGTCTATCATTCAAAAATACTAGTAGCTGAAATACCAGTGGCTGAAATCTACATTTCTCCTTTACAATAAATTTTCAAACCTGGATTATTAATGGTTGTCCGTGTAATTACATAAATTAATGCATAAAAATATGTGAAACACGAAACCGTTTGAATATCAGTGTGATATGAGAGGAATTTCTCTTTCATAAATATTCCAGATAAATCTGAAAATATCGTTTATAAATATTCAGAACATTGAAAATTATAAATTAATGCATTACAATAATATTATAGCATCAAGTATACTGCTTCTGTTGCTCGTTAACTTCCTACATTTACCGTAATGTTGAAAAAACGATGATAGTGGTAAAAAGAATAATTTTTCATAAAATATCTCTCACGTAACGCTCCCATCACAGGGCGATCAAATGAATTGTATCGGTTTACACCGTACGATTCTGCCTGTGTTGGGTCAAATATTTGCATCCGATTCAAATATTGACAATCTCGCGTGGCGTTCCAGAAAAAAAATGTCCGCGCACACGCACACATCGGATCGGAACGTGGCACTCGAACCATCCCGATTATCCCCGTACCAAATGGCGTGAGTTCATTGTTACCTTCCCGCGAACCGCGGTAACGCGCGCCATGAATGTTAATTAAGACCTGAATTATTGCGCGATGGCTAATTTAGTTATGGTACATTACAAGAAATTGAACCCAGATATGGTAATGCCATTACCATTAATCATACCTAATTTCAATATTGCTAGTATTGCAAGTAAATTCATTTTTCTCCTATTAAACATTTCATAAAACATTTCGAAATATCAATGTAGTAGCTCTCTCCGATATTTGAATAAAATCCAATCGAATGTCAATAACACAGAAATGGCGATCCTATGCGATGGGCTCTAGTAATACTACAAAATCCAAACGCGTCGATTTCATCATAAAAAGGACATTGACTTGTTCTGGAGGATTTTTGCAGGTAGCCGAATACTTAAGATGCTAATCGCGATAGCGGCGAGCGAAGGGTTAGACACGATAACGAGGGAATCTTTGAAACGATTACGAGCAGGGCTGCGATTCCTTATCACTTCCGGCCGATCGAGTACGCTATCGGGACACCGCGATCGCTGATCGAGCCTGGAATAAAATGGAAGCACCGGAGATAAGAAGATGCTTCCGTTGTCGCGGGCACGATGAACGATTAATGTCTTCAAACGATGACGCACATCTTTGGGAATCGCACTTTTTATCTTGAACGAGATGCAAACCCTTGATACTGTTATTCTTGGTTTTCAAATCAGGATTCGTTTCACTTATTCAATTCATTGTATATACAGGGTGTCTCATTTTAATCTTTACACGCGATCTTCTCGAAAAATGTTCATTTTTCGAAAAAAATGTTTAAACGAAACATACTCTATTCGAAGGGGGACATGCAGTGGTAGACACTGTTTCGTTGTCGTAGGTGTTTAAAAAATGAGGGTTCCATTTAAAAAAACAAAGGTCACCTTCGAATCTCGGAGGCGCCTCCATCTAAAAAAAAACAGTGTCTACCACTGCATGTCCCCCTTCGAATACAGTATCTTTCGCTTAAACATTTTTTTCGAAAAATGAATATTTTTCCAGAAGATCGCGTGTAAAGATTAAAATGAGACACCCTGTATACATGATTAAATGGAGTACCACTAAAAGCCAGACGACTTTATTACTTTTAATTCATTACTTTTAATTAATTACTTTTACATTTACGATGAACGGAATTTTCGTTCGTCGAACTGTTTGATCTACAGATGGGGAGACTCGAATATTCAAATACGGCTTATCTAATGCTGCTTCGAGATTTCCAAATGCAATTCCAGCCGCGCGAAATTTCGCGTTGATTACTATCAAAGGGAATAAGGAGATGCACCGTGAGTCTCGACGTGACGGTGATGAACAAATAATGCAACGAATCAAAAGATAGTCTTAGTTGTTCAGTTCACTGACCCGATATCTCCGAATCTCAAATATTCCAGTATTATTGCGTAACAACTGCGTCTTTTGTAAAGAAAAATAATTAATTTATCTCCTATGCATCGCATTTGCTGTCAACCTAATTTCTATGCTAATCAGAAATAAAATACGTGTGATTGTAGATAAGAATAAAAGATTTGATTCTAGCAAACATAAATAAAGTTGATACATTTAAAAGAACAGATTATCATACTTAGATTAGATAGAAGGAAGTGAAACGGCTTTCTACTTGAGATTTTATCTCGTCCTAAGATATTCGTTGATTTTGTCTACGATACAAGTTCTTACAAGTTGCATTTCTATTCTCCTTACGGTTCCTTGCGACCGCGTCGAATCATTAAATCTCCATTCGGAATCGCAATTTTTCCCGAGCGAGACGCGACCGACAAGAGAATACGCTGACCCAGATTCGTTCCCAGCCAAACGCGAAAATCGCTGCATAGCCGGCACCTGATCGGATTCGCGAGCTCCCTCTTTTACATCGGAACATGCAAATCCCCCGTTCTATCGCGATCTAGCATCCTCGTTGCATCCAATTTCCCCTCGGCTCGCGTGTACGGATTGCTCGCGTGTCTTTCACGTGCGCCGCGCTATCTTCACCGTCGACGTTGTCCCTCATTAAGGGGTGGCCCGACCTTGGTGAAAACTAGCAATTTCGGCGCCACTGCCCGTGTTCCCCCCGTTCCTATTCATTAAACTGTCCTAGAACCGCCTTGATTCCTGCGATTTTCGATTCCATTTTCTTTGACACATAAGCCAATAAAGCTATTGTTAGGTGGTATTTCGTGGCTTGTACAGTACAATGGATAACAATGATATTTCATTACAGTAAATCAATCTTAATTTGTTGTAAGAAAAGTTCAACAGTTTTTCTATGAGGTAAAAAATGTGTTCTACGTTGTTTTGAGAAAATGAACTTAAAAACTTGCAGACAGCTCCGATACAAGGGAATGCTTTTAAAACCTGAAAATTTACCAACATGTTCCATTATATTATCTTAACAATTACAAATCTGTCGAGCGAAGTCTGGTACACAATTCCTCTGGGTTCGCGTTCTTAATCAGTGTTACACGCTTCCTGGTGGCTGGTGGTACCGCATCGCCTCTACGTGAACAAGTTTCACGATCAGTTGGAAAGTTGTACCACAATCGTTCGAACCTGTCTTATATCTGGGTTGTTCGTAATGTAGGTCGACCATTAAACTCGAACGACAGTATCGCGCTTCTCTTAATGCAACGACATTATAAATATACTTCCAGACGAATTATAAAGCGTGAATCAATAGGAATAGTCGCGCCAAATACTTGATTATCACTTCATGTCATTAATTAATACTTCGTATCAGCGTCGTGCTTGAGAGCGCTTGTCGAATTAATGAATTCGTGTATTTGAACAGAATTAATACTTGAAAGAGCGAAGAACTAAGAAGAGTAGAATCTCCTTATTATGATCTACTGAGATATTGACCAAAAATTTTCGATTAATAAATTAATAAATATTGAACACTACTATCACCTACAAGAAAGGCCATGTACAATTTTCTTCTATCTCGAGTACTTCAGGACTAATCAATTAATTATTTCCTACATTTCCAATTAAGAATAGAAGGAAAATAAGGAAATTAAATGAGATCTTTTTTGCATTTGACGACTACAGCTAAAACTTTTCATTTTTCGCTAGAATGAAAAAAACGTTAAGACGCAAGCGTCCACATAATTTCCATCAATGAAATATTTTCCAATCAATTTGATAAAACGAGTCCACTGGTCTGACTGCGGCTCAACCCAAGATAATGAAATATCAAATTCGCCGCATATAAAACCTTCGCCGCTCGTCCAGAAGGGAATCCGGAATATTGCCGCCGGGGTAAATTGCTGATAACATCGAGTAGGTGTTCAGTCGCATGAAACGTCGCGCGGCTGTATTTTTCGGATGTAAATCTGCTGGGGATTTTAATAAATCTCCGGCAAAGTAAGGGCCGGATATTTTCAGCATCGCAGCTGCGATGCTATAAATAGATTCTGTTTTATTGTCGTGCAGCAGTAGCAGCAGCAGCAGCAGCAGCAAAATTGTAATATCGCGTTGGATTTATCGTAATGCCTCTGAATGATGCATTCACCGGGTATTAATAATTCCAGCCGGATGCGACTGTTACATAAATGGAACAACGGTTGTTTCGCGTAGATACGCTTAATGCGCGTTACGAACCGCGGCAAAGAAGATTGCAATTGATCAATATTTGAAAACGGAAATGCTAATGACGAAGCGGAAAGACAATTACGAATTTTTAGATCAGTACCAATTCCAATTAAACCCGTTCCTTATAAATAATACAATTCGGAAAGAACTGCGTCGCAAAGTGAATGAGACTTTCGACTCGATTGCATGCTGGGTAAAACATTCGACCATTTTTTTAACCCCTCGCCGTGCTTCAACGAGTCTGATCTGAATTTTATTCCAAACGTGGATCTCACGAGTCAGACTCGTGGTCGTAGTCTCACGTCCAACGAGAACCTGCGAAGTTTGCTATGAGCATAAAAAGCTGCTGGAAACGACCTGGGAACGTACGAGGACCGAATTTTTCCGAGCCGAACGGCGCGGCGAGGGGTCAATTGTGATTTAATACGTTCATCCTGTACAGGAAAAAAAATCAATGATTGACTCGAGGCAGATTGTGATTAACCGTAAAATTCTCGGATAAGGGATTCTTATTCCGCTCGGTTTAATGTTTTAATAAGAATCAAACCCGGACAATAGACCTTACTCCCGTTCGCAATCACCGATATTCCGTCGAGTTTCAAATGTTGCGAACTTTCTTTCGAATTCCTCGGAACTCGGCGTTCGCCGTGGAGAAAATTTCCCGATTGGCCTCGCTCTGCTCGAGTAATTGCCAGCCAGGAAACGTTACGAAACTTCTTGCCGAGATTCGCAAACAGGTCCGCAGCATTTTCAGTGCTTCATTGACTTGCAACGATGTTTCTCGAACTTCCAAATATGCAAGATGTTTTATTTCGATATTACGCAGGAAATTTAACAATTTTTAATAAAACCCCAAACTGCGAAGAATTTCACAGGTTCTTAAATGCCTGAAACAAACTTAGCTAAGAGAATTCTTAAGTATTATAATTGTTCACATAATTTCTTATTTCTTATAG
>SMSR01015921.1:152961-171375 GCA_019453355.1 Ceratina japonica | reverse complement strand
AGTCTCCCGCCACTTAAACTACATCTTAATTAATCCTAATTAAATCCTGTCTAATAAATTTAATCAACGCGCGATAAACAACGGAATAATATTTTATATACGTGNCTTGCAACGATGTTTCTCGAACTTCCAAATATGCAAGATGTTTTATTTCGATATTACGCAGGAAATTTAACAATTTTTAATAAAACCCTAAACTGCGAAGAATTTCACAGGTTCTTAAATGCCTGAAACAAACTTAGCTAAGAGAATTCTTAAGTTTTATAATTGTTCACATAATTTCTTATTTCTTATAGGTATTATTATTTATTGATCGTTACGGTACAAGTACAGGTAAGCGTCTGAAGCACAATTTCATTTAGTACGAGGCAACGTTCTCCTTCTAGTACTTTTTCCCCATTATAAATACGACGGATGGATTAATCGTACAATTTCATTGGCGCACCGTCGGGAAACTCGAGCAAATTGTTATTGTTGTTGCATCAACATCAGGGGCGCGCCGCTGGCTGGGCATTTTAACCCAGTTTTCCATCGTCACCGTGTACCCGCGGCTAATGAAAAGGTAAACTCGCGTCGCGGACCATTTTTCAATGAGCCGTTGTTGCAGAACCATGAGTTAATGCGCCAGCCCGGGCAATATGCGTCGGTTTATCTCCCGCTTTAACAGAGATAAAATGCAGCAACATCGTCGTTACGTTATCCTTTATTTACCAGGGCAAAAGGGTTCAAAAAAAAAAAAAAAAGAGGAGAGGGCCGTTCCTCTTCGTTGCAGGGAGATAAACACGGGACAGTTTCCGCGTTAAATTATAATGTTGCCGGCGCAAGCTTCCCGCCGCGCTGGTAGAACGTCTACATTACAATGAAATTTGTTCCTTTATCAGAGGAATTGTACTGCACGTGAACTACTTTTCCACCATCCATTTTCATCGGGGAAAACAATTCCCATGCACGAAATCCCGAATCTCTGTTGATTTTCTGAATCTTTCATCTCTCCATCCGCGGACGGAGAGATATCCGGTTTAAAAATTGAACAGTTCGCAAAGCACGCCCTTCCATCATCCGATGAAAGAGTATTATAACATGGAATTAGATTTTTTAGCAATAATACTCGTTTCAAATTTGATATTGAACTTTTGAAAACGGGGAACGCGACTCGTGTGTTTTTTTTCTCGTCAATTGGAAAAAGGAACGAAAAGGCGTTTGCGGGTAGGATCGATCGAACGCTGAATATGCGCTTTGAGCGAACGGCAACCTTTTCCACAGCCAAATCGACGTTTTCTCTTTTGGTCTCGGGGAGCGGGAGGATCGTAGCTTTGCCACGTGGGGTGGGAAAAGAGGACGAATAAGGGATTCTTGGTTCGTATTTCTCGCGGCAGGGATGAAGAGTTTCTGATCGGTCCTACGGCATCCGTAATTAGGCTGAATAAATGCATGAGTCCCATAGACAGGCTCGACGATGAAACTTCGCGTCGGTCTCTTTGCGAGGAAACGGAGAAAAAGGGTTTTAAAGAATATCCGATGCTTCTAGGTCAGTCCACGAGAATCCATCTCAATTCTCTACTGTGACTAAATATCATATTTAATAATCTTACTGCTGAGTCTCGAATAAAGTAATTACTACTTGCTCAAATATAATTCAATAAATTCTGAGATAATAAAATGAGTTGTCCATCAACTTTTATTAATAATTTATCCCAGTAGACGAAAATTCATCTGAATTTAATAATCTCATTAAAGACACTTGACAAAATGAATTATTTGTTTAAATGCAATTGAAGAAAATTATTTTAGAATATCTTTTAATTAAATGATTAAGTAAGATCTCCATATAGTTCTTGTTACTGATCGATTTAATTGAAATTTGTCACGAACTTCATAACTAAATAATTAAGAAAATCGCAGGAGCATTACGATTTTGAAGAGTTCCGACTTTCGGTGTTTGTTCCTTTCACCTGGGTGTGCCTTTGTTACGAAAAGCATTCAATTTGTTCAACGCTCGCGCTTACGAATATCGCTTGCGCCCGCGTTTTCCACGAGTTCGTTCCCTTCCTTTGACGCCTTGTGAAATTTAATAGGAGCAACATAGAATTGCTTTGGACTCGTTGAAATTGCAAAGCTCCATCTCCAACCTGATACATATTTCTTGCCCCTCTGTGTCTCTTTACAAAATTCCATCTTAAATTCATACAGTCCTCATTATCTGCGTTGTTTGTTTGTTTTGTATATAATAATTTCTCGAATTCAATCGACAAGAAAGAAGAGTACTATCGAAAATAACAGTAGAAAGGTCGACTCTATTTTTCTGCGGAGCTCCGGTATCGATTTCACCACGATTTCCGGTTCCGCTCGAGCAACAGCCACAACTGCAGGGGACGTCGTCCGAAGTACAAAGGGAATCGGTCGTGGAAACACATTTATCGAACGCAATAAAAGCAACGGTGATGCCGCGGGTCGTCCGTCCCTTTCCGTCCCCTCCGTCGGCTACTTTAAGCCCCTGTTGCAACCCCCACGAGTGGACGATAATGAGGCTGAAGTGCAAACGGTACAGATTCAGCCGCCCTGCCGAATTCTATGGGAATGTTTACGATTTGTTAATTGCCTCCGGGTTGTTTGCTGAAAATTGCTTATTCACTCCGGACTCCAAAGCGAGTACTTTGAGTTGAAGGATATTGTTTCAATCCCTTTGAACCTTTCTCGGATTTTTACCGTTTAAATGGAATGACGAAATTATTTCTACGAGTTAATTCAAATAAACTTGGAATTGCAGTTTTTACGTAGTATCAATTCCATCGAGTGTTTGCGTAAACAAGAAATAAACGATTTTGCTAATACCCAATTTATTTTAGCCGGACACTAATTGCGAACGCATGTGCCCGGGTATCAAATAAATTAACATGTTATTAACGGCATCGTCAGATATACCGTGTTATCGATATAATTATACGTGAACTAGATCCGAGCTGATTAATGCGATCTGCCCATCCCTTCCCGTTCGCGACTAAAATCACGTGCGCCGAAACGAACTGCGGTCGCATGACACCTACCAATTCCTAATCCGCATTCGTTTCGCCGGCAACTAGGTATAATGGGAATCGTTGCTATCACCCGTTTGCTATAGTTAAGCGAGCCAGTCTAGGCACGTCAGTGCCGGATTTCTAACCCAGTTTTCTCTTTCATTATAATAATTATATTCTTCTATATAAATATAATTTTTCCTACATCGTTCCAAATATTGAGCAAAGCTTTTTATCACATTGTCAAACTTTTATCAGAAATCTTACGGTATCAATCGACACAACTCTAAGATGACATTTAAGAACAACAATTTTTAGTATTTCTTTCAGCTTTTTTAAAATAATCTGTTTAAGAATGAAAATTGCTACTCTTTTTTATTTTGAGGAAATCGGAAAGAATTAGAGAACCCGAGTCGCGACTGATAACAGGAAGGTCTCACTCGCTTATCGATCACCCGTTGTAACGAGAATTAACACTGATAACGAAACGCGGATCAGATAGCGAACAAGAATGTCTAGCAGACAGAGCGCACCGGTGTAATTAGTACTGGCAATTTCACCCGATCTCAATTAGGACGGGGGTTCGTTAATTAAAAGAAATCAGCCGTGCGGTAATTCTCGTGTTCTGCTTCTACCGGATTCTACGGATGTTTTCACGTGCGACGCACGCAGTGTCTGACCGCGCAGCGAGTCGTGAGAACCTACCATCGCAATTAGACTTTACGTGTCACTGAGATTTCAAGATGTTCATGATTCCATTCAATCAACACTTCATCTCTATAAATAATAAACTCGGAGTTTCAAGCAATTATTCGTATATCCAATGCTTTCTTTTATTTTCATTGAACAATGTATCTAAAATCCATGAACAATTGTGCGAATTTATTGAATCGCATTCTGTTTGCTTGAAATGATTATTCAAGAATTTTGTGGAAAAAACGGAAGAGTTGAAACATTAACAATTGCTGACATACTTGATACCATACAGGGTTGAAAATTATATTAAAAGTAAGAAGATCTCATAGACATTTTCCTGTGGGGACTCGTGAAAGGGCGCTAAGAAATGCGACGCACGATCCCTTGAATGGGACAAAGCACGAGTTTCTCTCTTTAAGCGAAAGAATAATTCGTTTCCAGCGACGCGGCGGCGCCTCTTAAACTCGCATTTAGTGGCCGTAAGAGCGAATTAAAACCGTCGCGATTCACGTACCGCGAAAATTACCCGGGGAGGGGACCAATTGAGCACGTTCGGCGGCCGGCGAAAAATATTTCGAGGGCCAGGCTTGTTGCGAGGATTCTAACGAGCCTCGGAGGAAGCGGAACGAAACCTTAACGACTTCTCCCGGCTGGGACAAGTTGTTCGGTTACAGTAAAAAGCGGAGAGCGTGAAAACGAGGTTTTCGTCCGGTGCTTCGCGTCTGGAAAATTGTTGACGCATTGTAAAAAGAAAAAAAGTGCTGTTCGTGGTCGACCATTCTGCAATTTTTCTTCTATCTACGATTCCCATCGTTGAAATTGTAAGATATCTCAGTTTTTGATAAAATCAATAATTTTGCGCTTCTATCAAATCACCGGACTGTAGATNTTTGCTTGAAATGATTATTCAAGAATTTTGTGGAAAAAACGGAAGAGTTGAAACATTAACAATTGCTGACATACTTGATACCATACAGGGTTGAAAATTATATTAAAAGTAAGAAGATCTCATAGACATTTTCCTGTGGGGACTCGTGAAAGGGCGCTAAGAAATGCGACGCACGATCCCTTGAATGGGACAAAGCACGAGTTTCTCTCTTTAAGCGAAAGAATAATTCGTTTCCAGCGACGCGGCGGCGCCTCTTAAACTCGCATTTAGTGGCCGTAAGAGCGAATTAAAACCGTCGCGATTCACGTACCGCGAAAATTACCCGGGGAGGGGACCAATTGAGCACGTTCGGCGGCCGGCGAAAAATATTTCGAGGGCCAGGCTTGTTGCGAGGATTCTAACGAGCCTCGGAGGAAGCGGAACGAAACCTTAACGACTTCTCCCGGCTGGGACAAGTTGTTCGGTTACAGTAAAAAGCGGAGAGCGTGAAAACGAGGTTTTCGTCCGGTGCTTCGCGTCTGGAAAATTGTTGACGCATTGTAAAAAGAAAAAAAGTGCTGTTCGTGGTCGACCATTCTGCAATTTTTCTTCTATCTACGATTCCCATCGTTGAAATTGTAAAATATCTCAGTTTTTGATAAAATCAATAATTTTGCGCTTTTATCAAATCACCGGACTGTAGATTTTTATGTACAATGATACTTTTAGGATGTTAATTTAAGAAATTATACACAGGGTGGATTTCATAAAAGGACAATTTTTTTTTAAATAAGTTATGCAAGGGAATATGAAATGCTATCTCATCTGGTCTTTATTTCTTTGCTCTTTTATCGACAAATATAAAATATAGTATTCCGAATGGCAGGTTTAAAAACGAAATAAATGGCAAAATGAAATTGATAAAGAAGTACGAACAAGTTTCAATGTACGCCGCGCAGGGAGATGGTAAATTCTATTTGTCAATTGCGTTTGTACCAGCGGGAGGAATTTTATTAACCCTCTAGGATTAAAGCTACCGCACGACAAAAAGCGTTACGGTACAGTTGCAGTCGTAACGCTGCCCCTGCGTTCGCCAATTCCGTTTCCTCGGCTGCAATTTTCCAGAAAGCATTCGAGAACGGTGAGAATCGATGGATCCCGGTGTCTCTAAACGGGCTACCCTATAAAACTGGCTATGCACCGAGAATTTCGATCCGGTAACTTCAAATTCACGAACATTAAAATCCTGCATCCGTTTTCGAAACGTGCCTCGCCTACGAATTATTTACTACTGATTTTATTGCAAAAGAGTTCAAGCTTATAACACTGTTTCTCTCCTGCCTTTCGATTCATTTCTCCCCGATAGTAAAAACTGTATGAATAACTTTTTAATACCAGAACAGTTCAAGCATATAGCACTATTTCTCCGAATATCAAGAATTCATTAATTTCATTCGTTTCTTCCCAATANAACACTGTTTCTCTCCTGCCTTTCGATTCATTTCTCCCCGATAGTAAAAACTGTATGAATAACTTTTTAATACCAGAACAGTTCAAGCATATAGCACTATTTCTCCGAATATCAAGAATTCATTAATTTCATTCGTTTCTTCCCAATAATAAAAATTGTATCAGTGCTTTTCAGCACTAGAATTACCAACTATTTTTTATACATGCATTTCTCTATTCAAATCCAGTCATTTTTATTAGCTTGGTAGTTCTAGTTATGAGGTCAATAACATTTTTAGGTAATACAAGGTTTTAAAATTATTTTCTTTCATTTCGATATGACAGGGAGTTATCAGCGGAACTATCACNAATAAAAATTGTATCAGTGCTTTTCAGCACTAGAATTACCAACTATTTTTCATACATGCATTTCTCTATTCAAATCCAGTCATTTTTATTAGCTTGGTAGTTCTAGTTATGAGGTCAATAACATTTTTAGGTAATACAAGGTTTGAAAATTATTTTCTTTCATTTCGATATGACAGGGAGTTATCAGCGGAACTATCACTCTCTACAAATGGTTTTAATAATTACCTACGGACACAATAACTCCTGCGATATTTATGTCTATCAGATAGATATTAAGACGGGATTATCAGGACAGCGGAACAAAAGCATTGATGGTTGCGTGCTTAGCTACAATTACCGTCGATTCTCAGTTCGATTCGTAAAAACCATAAATCTTGCTCTGACGTTTCTATATTTAGCTTTCATCCATTGTCAAATGTGTGATGAATTTCGTACGAATAAAAAATCATTGCAAATGGCCGTTCATCTCGTATCGAGAAATTCCAATAAATATGAATGGTATTAAAATACGATGGACGGTGAAAAATTAACGAGCTAAATAAACGACTTTTGATAAAAACAAATATTAAGTATTCCTTGAATATTTCTCGGAACGAGGACTCGACGAAAAATATGACGGAGATAACGGAGAAGAGGAAGATCGAAGACGTATCGTTAGGCATGCAAACGGGGTGCGGGTGATAAACGGTTTTACGTTCGACTTCGTAATGGTCGAACTCGGCCCGGCCGTTCTTCCTAACCTACATCCGCAGGAATAGGGGTGTATAACTCGGTTCGTAACTGCTGAACGGCCGGGGTAATTGCTTCAAAAAACGAAACGATCTCCCAGCGGTAAGAATTTAAAAAGGGGGGAACCCATCCTACGGAACTGCTAACTACTTCGGTCCGTACTTCCGCTCTGTTTCCCGATCAAATCTTCTAAACAAGTAGACCGAACAAGAAGTTTTAGAGGCACGAAAAACGTTATGCGAGATTGTAAAACACAATTTACGCAGCTATTTNCGTGCTTAGCTACAATTACCGTCGATTCTCAGTTCGATTCGTAAAAACCATAAATCTTGCTCTGACGTTTCTATATTTAGCTTTCATCCATTGTCAAATGTGTGATGAATTTCGTACGAATAAAAAATCATTGCAAATGGCCGTTCATCTCGTATCGAGAAATTCCAATAAATATGAATGGTATTAAAATACGATGGACGGTGAAAAATTAACGAGCTAAATAAACGACTTTTGATAAAAACAAATATTAAGTATTCCTTGAATATTTCTCGGAACGAGGACTCGACGAAAAATATGACGGAGATAACGGAGAAGAGGAAGATCGAAGACGTATCGTTAGGCATGCAAACGGGGTGCGGGTGATAAACGGTTTTACGTTCGACTTCGTAATGGTCGAACTCGGCCCGGCCGTTCTTCCTAACCTACATCCGCAGGAATAGGGGTGTATAACTCGGTTCGTAACTGCTGAACGGCCGGGGTAATTGCTTCAAAAAACGAAACGATCTCCCAGCGGTAAGAATTTAAAAAGGGGGGAACCCATCCTACGGAACTGCTAACTACTTCGGTCCGTACTTCCGCTCTGTTTCCCGATCAAATCTTCTAAACAAGTAGACCGAACAAGAAGTTTTAGAGGCACGAAAAACGTTATGCGAGATTGTAAAACACAATTTACGCAGCTATTTTATTATGCCGGAATAAAATATTTAGTACGGCGAGTTCGTTTCGTTTTAACCGTTACGTCATTACGTATATTGCGAAACAGTTTTTACGCCCGGCGCCCGGGTCCGCTACTTTTGAGCGATGGCGCGTCCCGATGAACGTAGCGGGCGTACCGAATAGGCAGTCGATAAAACGTACTCCGCTTTGTCACGGGACACCCAGGGCAGAAAAATCGAAGCGATCTAATCTGGAAATGGCCGACGAGCGTGTGTTTCTCGGTTCTTTTTATTCTTTTCCGTTTTATCGCTGCCCGGTTCCCTTTTGTTCCCGGTCCGGGTCAACGGAGATACATCTGTTTACCGTTTCCTGCGGCCGGCCGGTTTATTGATTATTCATAGTCGCGCGAATACACCGGCTACGTTCCGGTAGGTACGAACCGCGACCCGGCCAGCCGGAAGATCCAATTTTTCTCACGGCGCCGATTGTGTTCGGTTCCCGTTTAAACCCGGTTCCCTGCTATCTGTATCCGGATCCGTTTCGTACGTGTGACGCGTCGGAAGCCAGCAACGGCAGTGTCGCAGTCTTGAGTACAAAGTATAGGTAAAAGAGTGTAAAAGCCTCTTCTCTGACGATAAATCGACTTCGGATCAGTGGTGGAACTACAGGTCAGACTTTCCTGTTTGACAAAATATCCGATCAGCTACAATTGCAAATTTTTATGCAAAATAAATTATTTATGGTAATAGTTTAAAAAATGTCTTTTAACTAATAGTAACTTTTATCACTTAAATATTGTATTATTTATTATGTATGTATAGCTGAGTTCACGAGGGAATAAGCTTGTTTTACGCAGCTTATTGTTAGTAGTAGTGGGGGTAACCGAATAAATAATAAACCGAGTAAACTCGAGTAGTGGCGAAGAAATTGACAGCATTAGACAGAAAGAGAGAGATGCACACAATGATCGAAAATTGGTCTTTGCGCAGTTTATTCTCTCGTGAACTCAAGTGTATATACGCATGCAAGCAAATAATAGTTCTTTTATCATAAATGAAATCTATTATAAAGATAATGCACAATTTTATCTTGATATTGCATAGTCTGGCGTACGCGAAGAAACCGATTTGAAAATATCGAGGCCGCAACCACTTCGATTCAAGATCTCCCAATCGCGATCTTTTTTTTTAATCCTTGTTCGATAAACCATCCGAAAACACTTTGAAAAAAGGGGAGTAAAAAGATTTAACGTTCCCAACTTTTTTCTATGCGCGTTCATTTGACGTTTTGCTTCTTAAAAACCGTAGGTGCACTTTAGTGTTTTGCCGGGGAACTTTTTGCCGGCGCAGCGTTCGATCGAGCGTTTCTTCCTTTGTAACGAAGAGAAAAATGTTCAGAGTAGACCGCGTTCTGGTTTAGTTTTAAGCTTTTAGGAAAATCCCTTTGTGACCGGTCCAAGTTGAAACGTTGCAAAACAGCATTATGTTTAAAATTCATTTGTACGTTATTAACNAGAGTAGACCGCGTTCTGGTTTAGTTTTAAGCTTTTAGGAAAATCCCTTTGTGACCGGTCCAAGTTGAAACGTTGCAAAACAGCATTATGTTTAAAATTCATTTGTACGTTATTAACGTGTTCAACGGAATAAACGCAAGTTTTATCTCGAAGCACGGAACACAATGTCTCCGAAGTATCACTACATTCATTTCTGTTACGAATTCTCGAATTTCATGTTTACCTTTAATAATTAAATTGGCAACCCGATCTCCGCGCCGTACGTACAATCATAATATTGAATTCTAGCTAATTATCTTCTTGGACGGTGTTCTCCGAAATTTCATGTACAAAACAATCAGCTTCCTCTTTAAAAGCTTCAAAAGCTGTCTAGTTGATTGATTTTTAATTAATCCACACCTGTTTCGCTCTTTTACCCTCGCAAAAGGCTATCGGCAGTTCCCAGGCTTTTTCCAGCCGATAACGAGTCGCTGTAACTAGTTGTCCGCGTGTGTACACGGTCGTGTCTGCGGTCTTGTCCGAGCCGTGTGACATCGCACGTTTGAATAACATCGGCCCTTTCCCAATGGGCTGCCGCCAACAGTCTCCCGCCACTTAAACTACATCTTAATTAATCCTAATTAAATCCCGTCTAATAAATTTAATCAACGCGTGATAAACAAAGGAATAACATTTTATTTACGTCTGTAAATAATTAAAATATAATTACGATTTTACCGTAGAATTAATTCTAAATATTGTGTATAATTATAAAATCGAAGTCTGCCCAATTTGAATAAATGTATTTATAACTTTATCCGTCTTGTACGAAATAAATCATTGTCGAAAAGTTCTAACCAGCGTCCAGGGACGTTTAAGACAGTTTGAAGAAAATCTAGTTATCGAAACTTTTAACCGTGAATAATCACGTTTCGCGAGAATAATCTTGGTGAAGTCTGAACGGAACGCGGGAAAAGAGAATGCCGGCGCAAGTTTACGGCGAAGATTATCGCCGAGCAACAGGGTTGACCAATCGGCGAGGCTTCCGCGGGACAAGATTTTCTCCCCCGGCCGTTAATTGCAGACGCCTCGTTAATTAAGCGCCACAGGAATAATTCCCATAGAGAGACGGCCTCCCCGAAGACGTTTTATTTCCACGGAGAAGACACCGGTCACGTACAGCGCGGAGGAAGCTGGAATTCATTGTCCCCGCGAAAGTCTCGCGCGGTCGAGGAACTACCGGTGGGAGATAGCGAGCCACGGGTGCATTTTCATCCTCCCCTGGCTCGTCTTCGCCTTTGTCCTGCCCGTCCCGTTTCTTCCTCCCTCTTCGGCTCGAGCGCTTCCTTCGCGATAGAAAAATGTCTCGCGCATGTTCGGCTTGACGAGAGAAAAACGCTCGAGACACCTCCATCCCCTGAACGAGGGGTGGAACTCGTTCGTTTTCATCCCCTCGTGCCGTTCAACTTTAATGCTGAGTCAATTTGCGGGGAATTTTTCTTTGAGAGTTAAACAAAATATTCATGTACTTTCCAGATAGATATCCGTTTCGCGAATAAAACGTAAAAATAAACAAACACTGTATATTCTATAAACTCATTTTTACTATAACGTATTTCATTTATTGGGTTAATAAAAAGGAAAGGTTGAAACATTTTTACAAGACTTGAATCTGTCGTTGTCATTCGATCATTGACACCGAACTAATTGCATAGAATATAATATTTAAAACGCTATCTCGCAGGAAACAATATGTACAGATAAGGAAATAGAATTGAATAAAATATTAATGTACTTTCCAGATAGAAATCCGGTTCGCGAATAAAACGTAAAAATATACAAACACTGTATATTCTATATTAACTCATTTTTACTATAACATATTCCATTTATTGGATTGATGAAAAGAAAAGGTTGGATAATTTTTACAAACCTTGAATCTGTTGTTATTCGATCATTGACACCGAACTAATTGCATATAATATAATATTTAAAACGATGTCTCGCAGGAAACAATGTGCACAGATAAGGAAATAGGGAAGCAATTAATCNTTTAGAACGCTGTCTCGCAGGAAGCAATATGTACAGATAAGTGAAATAGAATTGAATAAAATATTCATGTACTTTCCAGATAGACATCCGGTTAGCGAATAAAACGCAAAAATAAACAAACACTGTATATTCTATAAACTTATTTTTATTATAACATATTTCATTTATTGGATTGACAAAAAGAAAAGGTTGAAACATTTTTACAAGCCTTGAATCTGTCGTTGTCATTCGATCATTGACACCGAACTAATGGCATATAATACAATATTTAGAACGCTGTCTCGCAGGAAGCAATATGTACAGATAAGTGAAATAGAATTGAATAAAATATTCATGTACTTTCCAGATAGACATCCGGTTAGCGAATAAAACGCAAAAATAAACAAACACTGTATATTCTATAAACTTATTTTTATTATAACATATTTCATTTATTGGATTGACAAAAAGAAAAGGTTGAAACATTTTTACAAGCCTTGAATCTGTCGTTGTCATTCGATCATTGACACCGAACTAATGGCATATAATACAATATTTAGAACGCTGTCTCGCAGGAAGCAATATGTACAGATAAGTGAAATAGAATTGAATAAAATATTCATGTACTTTCCAGATAGACATCCGGTTAGCGAATAAAACGCAAAAATAAACAAACACTGTATATTCTATAAACTTATTTTTATTATAACATATTTCATTTATTGGATTGACAAAAAGGAAAGGTTGAAACATTTTTACAAGCCTTGAATCTGTCGTTGTCATTCGATCATTGACACCGAACTAATGGCATATAATACAATATTTAGAACGCTGTCTCCCAGGAAACAATGTGCACAAATAAGGAAATAGGGAAGCAATTAATCGGGGCCGGCTCGTATCGCAAGTCGAAATCCCTGCATCCCTGAAGCAGTTACCGAAGTTCGTAGCATCGTAACGAACCTGCGGCGTTCCTTTGGCGTCGACGGGATCCACGATACCCCGGGCTTTGCGCGAACTATGCGACCGTGTCCGATGAATCCGTTGCCCGCGAAACGAAATTCAGCCGGCCGACCACGAATTCTGCCGAGCCAGCCGGGAATCTTAGCGAAAGGAATTCATCGAGCTATTTTAGTTCTTCGTGTCCACCTTCCGCGACAGTTTTTGCCTCCTGCCGTGAGATAAAATAATTTTATACCTCAAAGCTGTTTTCTCATTTATTTTAGATGAAACTTATTTCACGGGGAACGGCGCCTACACGGGGGAAGGTAATTCGCTCGCGTATCTCGGGATTAAGAGTGGAAAAGAATTCGGATTGAAAGATTCGAACGGAATTAGCGAGCGGCTCCTATTAAGCGGCGAAACAACCGGGAGAAGATCCAGCTGGCGTCTTTCGCGAAAGCCGATATATCTTCGGCTGATGCCGCGTCCGGGGCCATTTGTTCTGCTCGTTGGCCAAATCCTCGGGATCCAATACCGGCCCCCTTTAGCTCTTTTTCGATCGACCCCTCTTTATCTTCGCCTCCACCCCTCTCTCGCTCTTTCTTTCTCTCTTCCATCGCGGAAGGGGATTAGGTGAACGGCGAACGGAGGTGGAAACGGGAAATGGAAGTGTCAGGAACCGGCCGTGATAATATCCGGGCTACGTTAACTAGCTTCTTTTCCCTAACGCGAAATTATCTTGACCGAACCGAAGCAACGCGGAAGTTGGGCTATCGGTTCAATAGCCGAACCGACTTCAATGGAAATGAGTTTGCTCGGCCATTTTCAGTGTGATGATAAGCTTCGGACAGTGTAAAAAAACGCAGATGTATATGTATTCTTTTTGTGGAGGTCTTTGGATGATGAATAAAACTGTGAAAGTGTCGGGTAGCTTCAAGTTTTTTTTATAGAAAGAATGAAAGCTTTGAGGAGACTTTGAGGTCCATAGAATTTCATTTGCTGATACATCAAGTAAATAGGTCGTAGTTATATTTGAGTAATAATTTCAGGTAGTGTTAAAACAGTTGGACCATTGTCCTGAGGGCACAGCACGTTTTCCCTTTAGTTGCTGGTACCCATATCGTCCTACCACTAACAGTGTAATCACAGATAATCGTCAATACTTGACAGTTATTTCTGAAAACTACGTAACTAAATAAATATTTTTACACTATTATTCAGAAAATACTTGATCATTGTAGTAGACGTTCATGCAATATAAATCATGTGATGTATCAGTTTATAATATGGTTTCCGACATATAATAGGTTTATAATATGATTTACAATGTGGTTTCATCATTAGAACAATGAAATATGCGTCCAGCTTTTGATACATTATACGTAGCGTTCATAATTTTTGTACATTTCGACTTTTTATAAATGCATAAAATCCGCTGTCTTTTCTAATCAGGAATATTTGATAACTGGGTTAATTCGTGCCTGACACACTTTAACGGGACTGTGAAAACGCAAAGAGGAAACGCAATCGTCACGGTTTTAGCGTCGAAAGTGAGTGGCGGCACGTTCCGTGGTATAAAATCTCGTTCGATTTACTTGGACGTTCCTGCGCTCGCATTTCGTCACGTAGAATTTTTATTCAGTGTGTACTCGATGGTCGCAAACAATCCGCACCCCGGAAAATAGGGTTGCCCGGGTAGGAAGAAAAAGGGAACGAGTTTGGTTCACGAAACGAACGAATCCCCTTAATCCGTTCTGTCAGAGGCAAATGAACAGTATCTGTGGACAAAGCTCCACCTTCTCTTTCTCTCTCCTTCCTCCTCCGACCTTCTTCCCTCGTCCTCGTTTTCGGGACCCTCCCTCCTTCTCTTCTCGCCGAGCTAGCGCAGTCCTATTTTGCACTCTAGCAGTTCGTCCTCCTTTTCACGTTTTTTATTTCGCAATTTCTGCTCGCGAGTCGGTAGCTTTTATTTAGCATTCCGTTAAGCAAATTAAATGCGCTGAATCCAGAAGGCGACGTAAATTGGAGGAAGAGGACGGTGTGATTAATTCGTCAGAGAGTGA
This sequence comes from Ceratina japonica, assembly GCA_019453355.1. Taxonomy (NCBI): domain Eukaryota; kingdom Metazoa; phylum Arthropoda; class Insecta; order Hymenoptera; family Apidae; genus Ceratina; species Ceratina japonica. The sequence goes on along the minus strand of SMSR01015921.1, from coordinate 156,795 downwards.
ACGGAATACGGGTCGGCAAATATTTGGAGAAGAAGGTGTGGTGCTCGACGTGTCTGACACATGGTTGACCGATACTACTTCCACACCCTTCGTATACGTTTCTTACAATCCATACAACTCTGAACAGACGAGAATCGTTAATTGAAATCGAAGCAAATCAATTTCTTCGTGAAAAGATTTTTTTAAATCTTGCAACAGAGCATTTTAGAGATCCTGATGAATAATAATTATTATAAACGTATAATATAGTGACGGAATTTAGTTGTCGGATGAAGAATGCTAGTTTCAAACTGTGATTAAAGCTTGTTCGGTATTGTCCACGATTTCCTACTCCTACAGTGCGCGCAACAACGCGAAAGTAGAATCGATTATTCGAATGGACGGGAGCCGTTCAGGGATTCGGCGAATCCTCAAGAGCGAAGAGTTTAGCAACGCCGCGAATCCGCGTGAATGGAAATAGGCGGATTTCGCGATTATATCGAGCAAAGACGATTTAACGATGGGATCCAGAGGCCTGCGAGCTCCCCGAAATTGCCTGACTCGCTTTGTTCTCAATAATAACTCGTCTCTGATCCGTTCTTGGTTCCCCTTTGTTCGATTACAGGAAGATAATCATTCTCCTTTATTCTTGTTATTAGATAATAGTTTCTGATTATTGAATTTACTTTCATTTTCGATCTCATTTAACAATGTAACTTTATATGAAATTGAATGAATTTATAAAATGGTTTATCAGAGAGAACAGAAAATTCAATTCACTATTCAATCAGGTTTGAGAATTGATGATTAAATTAGAACAGAGGAGATTCACATATACAGAGTTATGATTGAATTATTATTAGATTTTGCACCGAATGATAAAATTGTATTTCCTAAGTCTGATAAACCTCGATCATCGACTAAATTATTCCAGAATTAACTGGGGGAATTACATGAATTATCGACAGTAGAAAATCGACAACGATGAGCACGCTCAATCGATGAGCCAATACCAATTAAAACAATATCCCTCGGTCCCTGACTCGGAGACTCATTCAATCGAAACTTTTGACAAGAATCGAAAGCCAATAATAGTTAAAATCGTCCACCCTATATCGATCGCCAATGCCGTCGAGCCGGCTACAATTTCACCCAATTCAATGGTTCGCCAAACAATCGACTACCTCTCTTAAATATAATGTCATATATTATATTAAAATCTATCCGAATCTACGTGCAGTATTGCAAAAATGGTTAAATTCTCATCAATAAATGAGTGGCAACATTCGCATTTTTATTTCACAATCGTTGACCAAATGTCCAATCCTGAGGTCGGCCACTCGAAATTCCCTTTTACGTTAAATTTTACCAAATGGTTTTTTTATGAAACGATACCAAATAAAAACTTACAATCTAGTTTAGAATCTTGTATTCTGATCTGTCAATAATTTAATATATACAGTGACTCCCATTAATATTCGGACACACTTCGAAATGGTATAAGTTCTTTAAAATGGAGCTAACTTAATTTTTCGTGGGCTTTTAAAAGGCTTAGTTTACTATGTAATGTGTACCAAATAGTTAAAGTAAATTACTATTCGCCGAAATCACGAAGAAAAAAGAAAAGATCATGATGTTCAACTTTTTTGTTGGAGGCTCTAGCAAAAATTTTAAACATCCCGTTTGTAGATCTAAATGTGTTATATGAATGTGTAAAGTTTCATAAAAATCCATGAAACCGTAAAAGAGTTAAACATATCGAAACATGTAGAAATTCGTCAATTTATCCCAGTCGTAGATTGAAAGTCGTGGAGGACTGCGATTTCTTCAATTTCTAATCGCTTATAGCGCATAGCAATATTGATCGATTTTGATGAAACTTTGTACATGCAGATAACTTACTTAGATCTGCAAACGAGACACTTCCAATTTTTATTCCAGACCCTAATAAAAAAGTTAAAAACCGTGTCCTCTACTATTTTCCTCGCAATTTCAATTAATACCAAGTTTTTTAAATTTTTTGTTAGACATTCTATAGTAAATTAAGCTCTCTAAAATTCCACAGAAGATAGAGTTCATTGATCCAATACTAAAAATTTTATACCGTCTCGAAATGTGTCCGGATATTAATGAGAGTCACTGTACGTGCTAATAAATTGAGAGACAGTTGATTAAAATCGGGAATAAGAATTGAACGAACTGAAGAAGACAATGTCACATCTTCATTTCTTTAATTTCCACGTACACGTAAATTCAACAAACAACTCTGTAATATTATTGGCTCGTTGCCAAGTTGCGGCATTATCTCAGGATTGGCAATAGGACAGCACGCACGGGCCATCGGATTTAATGCAGAGCCTGGGACAACGCAATTCGGTGCGGCGGCATCCCGAAACCAGTTTAGCCGGCGGCCCGGGCCGAGGCCAGAAAATTCTCCACAATGTCTCGTGGCGTGGCCGCGTATCGAGCTCCTCGTGGACGTTAATCCGTGTGTACGCGTGGACCATTAATAGTGGTCGACCGATAAACGGATTGCCGTCGATAGCGCTGTATCGGTACAGCGACCATAAGTGCCGAGGCCAATACGGCGGAAGCGTTTTCCCGACGCGACGTTCTGACCCGCGGTCACTCTGTTAATTTGTTGCTACCAGTTTTCATTGCAATTCGTATACACAAAACTTCGTATCAAATAATTTGAGTTTAGCGATAAGAAGTTTTGCACGGAAAATAAGAATAGGCAATCAATTTGGAACGAGTTCGTGTTCGTATCAGAAAACCCGAGTCGAAAATTTAACTATAATTTGAATCTTCCAGACCTAAATGTACCCCAGTTTAGATCTATTAGATCTAAAAAATAGAACTAGTAGAGTTATCTTAGAACTTAATATTTGATATAACTCTAATCAGGACCTATAAGTCGCTACAAAAATCTCAAATTATATTTTAGGCCTTAAGAACTTTCAGTTCATTCATGAAAGTAGTTATAATTTAATTGTCCAAGCAAGAGATGGGAACCTAAAGGCCTATTTAAGGGTTTATAAGATTTTTTTAGAATCCTCTGAAATATTTACTGTTTCATATAAAACTATTTGACAAACTATGCGCATTTGAATCTGATATACATATGAAATGAATTATTCTGTTTATTCTTATACTTCCTATTATAAATTTTAAAAAAGGCTTTAAAACAATCTAATTCATACAATAGAATTTTTTTTATACAACCACAAAACGAAAATTTGTGTTATTTGTTTACAAAAATTGTTAAAGAAAGATAATTTCGCCATAAATTGGGTGAACGTAAAAGAGATTCTTGATCTACAATATAAGCCAAAAAAACGTAGGTTCATGGGGTCCTCTCAGTGTACATGTCTTCAAGTGTTGTCACCCAATGGACTTTTGAGCACAAATGTTAGGTTTCATAAATACTAGTACGAACCTACAAGATCTTTTCCTAAACTCTTGAAGTAAGACTTGAGGGGCTTAATTATATTTGATAAACTCTATTTTAGATCTGTATAAGCGGACTAGAGATGGCGTTCGAAATCACTAACTGTGATTTATCACAGTGATCGTAAAATTACGATCACACCTCGTGATTATATAAAATCACGACCGTGATCGCGATTTTTCATATCGAGTGGACTCATTATATAACATCCATATTTCGTGTTCATATCTACGATGCAAAAATAACTTTTGAATTTAAAAAAGACATTTTCAATATAATTTTAAACTAATTACATTGTGTTACATTTGTAGTTTTAAGCATTAATAAAAAATAAAGAAATCCATAAAGAAATGATTCCTTCTACTTCCATATGTACTATATGCATGTATATTGTACATTAGCGA
>SMSR01015921.1:121605-138558 GCA_019453355.1 Ceratina japonica | reverse complement strand
AATTTCAGTGTATGGTAGTTCACTTTAGTGTAAACAAAGTAATTTTTTCTTAGTTCTGAAAATGTCTACTTTTGTGCCAAATAAAGTGTATTTGCGGGGAATTTTATTGCACTACTTTATTCAAAAGAAATCTGCAGCTGAAGCACATAGAATTCTTGTTGAGACTTATGGTGACAATGCTTTGTCGGATACGACATGCAGAGACTGGTTTCGACGTTTCAAAAATAATGATTTCGAACTTGAGGATAAAGAACGTTCTGGCGCACCGAAAAAATTTGAAGACGAAAAGTTGGAGGAATTACTCGATCAAGACCGATGTCAGACGCTAGCAGAACTTGGAAAAACATTACAAGTAGATGAGTCTTTGAATGAAATGTTTTTGTTCCTTATAATTTAAATAAAGCTTTTATTTTGTAAAAGAAACAGCGAGAACTTATTCAAGGTCCTAATATCAAAAAGTACTTTTGGGCAGTAAATTTCTTGAGAGATATCGGTTGCTCCTAAAAGTGATACAAATTATTACTCACCCGAGAGGAAGGAAGGCCGGGCAGGGCGAGGCTGGTAGAAATCTGAAACAGAAGAGGACCCGGAATTAGTTCACAGAGAAAGTTCACCATCTGGGTTTAATCACCGGCTTGAGCAACGATTCGGTCACGGTTTAGACCTCGACGCGGGTGCAATTCCCCGAAATTCGTGGGAAAGTCCCAAGGAAAGGTTTCGGGGATTCGCGCGCGGGGTCGAATTTAATCAAGTTGAGGTTCAGTGGGAAGCTGCGGAGTAAGGACCGCCGCGTTGCTTTGCTCGCATGCGAGGGGGAGCGCAAATGTTTGCGATTAGAAGAAGATTGTCAAATACGCAATGAACGACGTTTTACAGGTGTTCTCGATGGATTACAATCTTAAACGCTTAACCCTTTGAACCTTGACTGTAAATCACATAATGAATACATTAAAATACTTGCGGAGTTATTCTTTTAAATTAGAAACCTGACGGTCGGAATGGCGGGAAGTAAAATTGTTCCGAGCTTTTCTTTAATTTAAAATTACTCGGTTAGATGCAAACAGTTTTTTGATGGCTCGCGATTAAAGGGTTAACACGGGAGCGAAACAACGAGGCAACGGAAAAGCCGAGGACCGGCCGGAACCTGGAATACATTACACCGTCACGTTAATGCCGGCGGTGCACGCGACGCTGTTCCGGCGTATAACACACTCGATTTAACCGCGTTTAGTTTTAAACCCCAGCTCGCGAACCGTTTCCACCCTCAACCCCGGGCGATACATCCAGTTTTACTCGCCGTTTTCCACCTTCCGGGAACATTAACGGCCGGATCCTCGCTAATGTGCGTTCTCTGTCGTGAGGAGCGACAGCAACAGATTCGACCATCTATCCGATCCTCTCTATATGTATGTATATGTATACAGGATGTTCCAGCTAAAGTTCCTCGCCTAAATATCTCTTCTGTTTTTTACGTTATGAAACAGTTTCATGCAACGATGTGAAGTTTCGAATGAGGAATATTTAGTAACAAAAATTTGTTTATTTATAAGTCATCGGGGATGGAAAAAAGTATTCTCTTAATTGCATCGTGTTAACGTGTATATCATGCTATGGAGCTTCTTCATACTATAAAAAACGAAATACCCCCTGCTGTGCAGCGCTGTTGACTATACTCCTCTCAGTCGATTTTGATTAATTTTTCTCGAGTTCAAAAACTGTCTGTCTGATAAAATCACCTAATTAGTGACAAGAAAGGAATTCGCAATCCACTGGTACGTTCGTAAACTCGGAAGTTCGAATCAGTAGAAATTGTAATTGGTTTGCCGCGAGGCTCCCGCGACTGGTTTTCTAACGTCGATTGGCGGCAGAACTCGAAGGAACTTCCTCGGTTTCAGAAAATTTTCGAAGGCTCGTCGTGCAAACTTTTCTCGCGACCGCACAGCTCTTAAGAAAGTTTTTCTGGCCGGGAGTAATCATCGGGCGCTGGCCGACGTCGATAACGCGGAACCTTGGCGCAGTAATTAAACAAACGAAGGAATGGAAATTATGTGAACTGGCCGACCCGGGCCGTGATGAAAATTCCGCGCGATGGGAGCAATTCGCGACACCTCTCGAGAGCTCCTCGATGGAAATTCCACGGGCGCCATCGTCGTCGAAGGATCGTCCCTCCGTCGACGCGACGGTATGCGTCCTCTGTGATCGATCGCGTTTAAGAAACGACGCGCGGATCATTCTCCGGGGAACTTATAATTTCACAGGGAATGGAGGAGTTGACGAGGACGTAATGGACCGGAGTCTCATTCCGAGGGCATTACTTTTTTTTCATTTCTCATTTCCAACTTTAATAGCCATACATAATTATTTATAACTAGATTTGTAGTCACAGAAAGCTTGTCACGTACCTAAAGGCGTACAAAAGATAAAAAATGAAATGCACGTTATTATTTTTTAACACAAAATAGCATCTATACATTTCCAGTTTTAATATAGCCATACATAATTATTTATAATTAGATTTGTAGTCACAGAAAGCTTGTCATATACCTAAAGGCATACAACAGATAAAAAATGAAATGCACATACAAAAGTAAAAAATAATAACGTGCATTTCATTTTTTAAAGTGCCATCTACATTTTATTTTGTAAACTGATATTACGAATCTGTCTGATCTTTCATTAGGTTTTACTATTTGCAAAATTGATTCACGTCTGACGTACTGAAATATTTGATTTTTAGACGCACTCTCGCAAATGGCGGTTGGTAAATATTGTATATTCACTAGAGATTTTATTGGATAGAAGGATTTGATCGAGATGAACAGGTTCCATCAGGGTCTAAGGAAGCTCTCCTCGCTATTATCACGGAAATAAACCCTCTTCCTAGCCAACGAAAAATCGACACTATAAATCCTCGCGACTAGCTTCGACGAGGTTATTTACGGCGCCCAGTTTTCAACAGCGCAGCGTATAAATGTATAGATCATCGGACGATGTTTATAGTTGTACCATTTTTCTGGCAACCGTGGCTCTAACGATGTGCCCAGCGTTTTTAAGCCTAACAGGTGGTAGATTATCGAACTCGTTTTCGAAAAAATACACTGCTCCTCTTTCGTCAGTAGATTTTTATACGAAGTACAGCACTTACTATACTAAACTCCCCTAAATTTCTACATCGCTTCGGAATAAAATTCGCAAAAACTTTTCATGCTACATTTAGATTCGATTAAACAATAGATATAAAAATACACTGCTTCTCTTCCATCAGTAGATTTTTATGCGAAGTACAACACTCAGAAACTCCCCTACGTTTCTAAATCGCTTCGGATTAAAATTCGCAAAAACTTTTCATGCTACATTTAGATTCGATTAAACAATAGTCAGGTATAAAAATACACTGCTCCTCTTCCATCAGTAGATTTTTGTGCTAAGTGCACTGAGAAAACGATGGTCTGACGATTATAAAAAATTGAAATATAGTGCCAAAAAAGTACTTTCTTTGAATAATAAATACATTACTTCCGTATTTATTACAAAACTATATAGTAATTTCTACACAGTAATAATAATTACTATCCACAGATACTAATTANCTGCTCCTCTTTCGTCAGTAGATTTTTATACGAAGTACAGCACTTACTATACTAAACTCCCCTAAATTTCTACATCGCTTCGGAATAAAATTCGCAAAAACTTTTCATGCTACATTTAGATTCGATTAAACAATAGATATAAAAATACACTGCTTCTCTTCCATCAGTAGATTTTTATGCGAAGTACAACACTCAGAAACTCCCCTACGTTTCTAAATCGCTTCGGATTAAAATTCGCAAAAACTTTTCATGCTACATTTAGATTCGATTAAACAATAGTCAGGTATAAAAATACACTGCTTCTCTTCCATCAGTAGATTTTTATGCTAAGTGCACTGAGAAAACGATGGTCTGACGATTGTAAAAAAATGAAATATAGTGCCAAAAAAGTACTTTCTTTGACTAATAAATACATTCCTTCTGTATTTATTACAAAACTATAATAGTAATTTCTACACAGTAATAATAATTACTATCCACAGATACTAATTTTTACTATCCCTGGTTAGTAATTTCTAATATTCAGTTTCTACATTTTCCTTATATTACTTTACTTTATATTACTACACGCGATTTATATTATTTCATATATAGATTAAAGATTTTATTATATAATTCGATAATTTCCTTTGAGTTCAATAAGTAAAAATTATACTAAGCATACAGACGAATTTTTCCTTAAAGTTTAGCAAACATTAATTAAATCCAAACATGTTTCAAGATTACTCTTTAAATATAGTAATCTTGACTTAAATATGCAATAAATATTGCTAGAATTTTGTGGCTTCGTTTTTCTCAATGTACAGCACTCAGAAATTCCCTTACATTTCTAAATCGCTTCACATTAAAATTCTCAAAAACTTTTCATGCTGCACTTAGATTCGATTAAACAATAGTCAGATATTTTTATAACTCGTCATCCCACGAACTTAGGAAAAGCAACCGCTCTACTATCCAAGGAATTTAAAAAACCGTCTCGCATACCACGAAATTCCGGTTCGATTCCACGAAGAGCCCGCGTGCGTGACGACATTTCCTGCCGGTCCCGAGGCTCTCGAGGAATTTTTATTGAACGTCTCCTGCGGGAACCGGGAAGGAGCCGACGTCTCCGCGTGTCGGGGACCTCGATAAGGACGCTCGGACAGATCGAGTCCGAAGCGGCAGACAACTTAATTAAGGGACGGTTACCCTTTTCGTTCCGACGGCACCGCGGCCCTATCGGCCGCCCCTAATAAACGCGCGTTCCGCGCCCAGGTCGATGCACCGGGAAACGGGCGAGTTAACTGGGTCACGCGTCGTTTCGCCGCGTCGCACGGCTCGCCGCCCCGTGAAATTAGCCCCCGCGTCCTCTCGCGAGAGCAACAGTCCCGTGTAATCGACTGGCAAAAATTAAGACACTGCGTTCCGAGCGTATTCTTTGCCCCGGGATCGCCGGAGTTCGATCGGCACGACATTTGCGTCGGGAAAAGTTTGTCTCAAGAGCGAAACTGTGAAGAACGTTTTCGAGCTCAACAGACCCGACTTTTGTACATCGAATCTGTTTGTATAAAAAATTCTTTGTCAAAACCCATTTGCTTTGCCCGTCGTCGCTCTTCTATATTTTTGAACAAAGGTTTCAGCGCGCTTTTCAGAATTTCCGCGTTTTTGATTGTTTTCATGATACAAAGGATACACAAATGTATCCTGCAGCGTGTTGACATGGGGTAACTAAATCTGAAAGCAATAGAAGCGCGCGATACACGTTCATTTTGGGTAAATCCCTGAATTGAAAATGTTGACTCTTGAAATTTTCACGTACCGGCCATTAAATTACCGTCATTATGTCCGTCAAATAACAAACGTGCTCCGGCTCTCGATTGCAATTTAATCCCGCGTTTAATTTCCAACGATCCCGGCCGCTGCGCTGTAACGACAGTTATTTACACAACAGTATTTTGCACATATTTATTCGACATGATTCCAGCCATGATATATCGTGGAACTGCGCAAATATTCCATTCTTTCCGTTAATGAAAACTTTAATACCCTGTCCGTCCATCGTACCGGCGATTGGGACGCAATTCAAATTTTTAATTCACATTTTAAATATTACAAAAAAGAAACGAGAGACCCGGTTTTTATACAATTTTTGATACACGATAAAAATTGATACGTACGAATTGTTGGCGAATTTTTTGCAAATCGAGAATGAATCGCGTCGCGACGGTGGCAATTAATTCGCTTCTTAGAAATCATCCTCTCGCGGTCCCCGCGGGTGGTGCAATTAGTTTGATGAATGGCTCGAGTTACAGAGAAGCTTGTCTCTATAAATTCAAATGAGCCATAAAAAAATTGGACAACGAATGAACGTATCAGGACGTCGGTTTTATATCGATTTATCATTTCGTCGCTTCGCGGACGGTGATCATTTGTAATAAAACGTTTCATCATTCCCCTTCTCAATGATTGATTGACGCCAAGCGTTTCTTTTTATACGCTTAAGTAATGAACGTGAATGAGCAGCAGTTTCCTTTTGGGAAGGCCTGATTACATGCGTACGAGATGACTCATGAAACTGGAGAGTTCAATGCAACAATTTAATTCGTAATGTAGAAATAATACAAATTATTCTCTTAAGTAAATGTTGCAAAATAAAAGAGTTTAAAAATTCTACGAGGATAGCGGAGAAACTTTTCGATTGCAAAGGCAGAGAGGGGTAGGGCAAAGGTGAATGATAGTGAAGCGTTCTTGGAGAGAAGCCAGCCTCTGTTTCTCTGTCGGTGCCGGTTTATTTGGGTCCTTCCGATTAATCGGTTCGGTTCACTGAGGGGATAGGCCGCCTCGAGTAAAGGGGCTGCGGGAAGAAAATTGAAAAGCGTTCGGATGATCGGGCACGCTGGGATTAAAGGCCGAACAATTTTCTGAAAACGTGATCTCACGTTCAGCGGAATTTCGCATGAAACATTTTAACCGCCTGCTTTCAAGTTCCCTCTAATCATTCCCAGTAAAAAAAAAAGTTTCGGAGGCTTCTCACAATTCGTCGCGAATTTCTCGAACGATTCGATTTCGCGTCTCACGTCTTCGATTGTTACCGAGCTCGAAATTCGCGTTGCGGGATTATCGGGTAAATTTTCTAATTGGCAGCGGAAGTTCGTCTAATTCGGGACGCTGCTCTCTGATAATGAACCGGCAAGCCGTTGCGACGTGTCGCCTCGTGACGGTCCCGTGAACAAGGATCAAATGGCATGCGTCATCAAGACAACAGGGGAATTAATTTCAAGCCCTTTCGACGAGCCTCTCCGCCGGGCGCGTTCACACACAACGCGGCTGACGCGTGAACCACATATTGCTGAGCAGAGAATTACCACCTTTTAAGAGTCGTATTTGTAATTCATTCATCTGTGCAGCGTTTAAAACATCTCTTTATAATTCAGTCTCGTGCATAAGAACGCAATTTTTACGCTGCCGGTAAAGAGCTCTTAGCGATATTCTACAAAGCTTTAAATCCGCTCAAATGCAATGGTAATCGCTGTACAAACAGCGGCCAGGCTGACCGCTCGTTAAATCGTTAATTTGCAATACCCGGAATAATAATGGAATAAAATATTCATTGAAAACGCTACGGGCGTCTACCTCGATCACTGAGCGCCGATTATTTCGAAGCCCGTGCACAATCACCGGAACGAATTTTAGTCTCCTTGTGGAAAAATCTTTTAAAAAATTCTGTTTATTACGAAGTTTTTCAACTGAACGAATATAACTAACGCCTTTGTTTCCTGGAGAAATTCATCAAATATTCTATTGTGTATTTATTGAATTCTGTATGAAATAAAGAGTGTTTATTATTTTCCGAAATCGCTTTAGTATTCCATACGGTGTACATTTTCTATAGGAAAACCCGCCACTCCATAGAATTGCGGATTGATAGGTAAAAGAAAAACGATCATGGAACATTATCGAAAGAACTCCGGGGAAAAGGAAGGAGGCCGGTTATCGAGCAGAAGATGGAGATAAGTGAGGACAGATTGTAACACAGGAACTACGTAATATTTCAAGCCGCTGTCAAAACGAGAGCTTAGCAACCTGTTCCGCTTTTCTTCTGTCGAACCCCGTAGTAACACACGTGCACGGAGATGCGGTACACACGCGTCGCGCGATATTAAAGCAGATTCCTTTGGCTGTTTGCCAAGTCGATGAAAACCCAGGGTTAGCGTCGCGATTTCTTTTTAGAAGCCAGAGACCGTCTTGGACGCGACCAGAACTCGCGGACGCGTATCTTGACTGACCTCACCGTCTTCATTCCAATCGAAAATGGATATCTTTTTTCACGATTGAATGTTCCTTCTAATGCAGAATTTTCGATGTTATTCTGCTAATGAAATCTGTCTAATTTTTAGANACCCAGGGTTAGCGTCGCGATTTCTTTTTAGAAGCCAGAGACCGTCTTGGGCGCGACCAGAACTCGCGGACGCGCGTCTTGACTGACCTCACCGTCTTCGTTACAATCGAAAATGGAAATCATTTTTCACGATCGAATGTTCCTTCTAATGCAGAATTTTCGATGTTATTCTGCTAATGATGAGATCTGTCTAATTTTTAGGAAATACAGCAGCTTGAATTTTCTATAAATTGGAATCTTTAAAATGGAAATCTTCTTTCGCGATCGACTGCTCTTTCTAATGCAGAGCTTTCGATGTTATTCTGCTAATGAGATCTGTCTAATTTTTAGAAAATACGGCAGCTTGAATTTTCTATAAATTGGAATCTTTAAAATGGAAATCTTTTTTCGCGATCGACTGCTCTTTCTAATGCAGAGCTTTCGATGTTATTCTGCTAATGAGATCTGTCTAATTTTTAGGAAATACGGCGGCTTGAATTTTCTATAAATTTTAATACCGCGTTAGCTCCTTCTACCTACTCCTCACTGGAATTGTCTGCAAGTTCCGCTCAAACTCTGTTATCCTCCGAGACTTCTCGCGGAAACTTTCGACTCTTGTTTCAAGAAGGCGAACGACGAGCTTCGAGCTTCAAACTTTTATTTGCATAGTAGACAATTATTAGAGATTGTTCTTGAAATAGTACAAGTAGACACAGTGATAGCGGATCTTATATAAAATTAATATACATACTGAACAAGCTTTTAGCTTTTAGATTTCACATGAATGGCCTCAAGTGTTTAGTCAGAGTCAGTTGATACTTTTCGACAGATCAGAAAAGAAGTATTTCCAATCCTTTATTTCATCAATTTACATATCTAAATTATGAATATTTTTATTACCTGTAATTTCCTACGAAAAAATAGTATGGAAATCAAGTGAACAGCACTATATGTCGACCTAACTTTGCAAGGCAGTAATATATTTTATAATATCATGTAATTGCTAATAAGAATAAAATCTTACTTAAGCATTTCTGATAAACGATTGCCCTTATCATAATAGACTGTTGGCTATCGCAGCAATAGTATTTTCGCGTAATATCAGAAACCCTAGCAGTGCATAAACAGTATCCGCACGGTTCTGTTTATTCCGCATCCCCGGCTGGTCGCGTTTCGCGTGCGCGTGCACATTGTTCCCGTGGAACCTGTCCAAGAGCCGTGCAATCAGCGTATATTCGCGAGCACGCGCACCCGCCCCGCCAACTACATCAACACGCGAATTTTATTTAGCATTCTTTTTCTTCAAACTCGAATCGGGTTATACTGAAATTTAATTATGCGTGCCACGCGACCATCCCTCGCTCACAGAATTCAGCTCTTTGACAAGGAAACTGAATCTTGGCCAGCCGCGGTTAATTGCAACGTGACCTTTGATGTTCTTAAATGATCCGCGGATTTTAGTGATTGGCAAGATTTTTTATAAGTAATATTCAAATAAATATGACAAAATATATTTTAGTAGCATAGAAATATTTATATGACATTTACAAAAAGATACGCATTTTATTCACTTCCTTAGTAAATGAATGGAGTAACTCCGGAAATTGATTTTTACGTATTTGTACAGGCAGTGTTTATTAACGGAAATCAAACCTAAAACTCATCAAACTATAAAAATATTGGTAAATACATAAAAACACGTTTCCGGTGAAATCCGGAAAATCGAGAAATTGATTTTGAACCGCGTTAAAGAAATATTGACAAAAAAATAAAAATTTCTCTCTTTTTCGACCCAGAAATTATTCCTAATAGCGTTTCTTTTAAATATAATTAAACCTTATAACATTCCGCTGTGTAAGAAACACTTTCTTTTTATATAATAATAAGATGATTGAGAGGAGTGCATTCAATCTGGCGATAAGAGCTATGAAACTGTTTTCGACAATTTCGAGATAATCCATTTTACTTCCGCGTGTTTCCATTTCATTCGGCTAAACACGCTTCCGGCGCACGCATGCCTTTACACGGAGTCACGCACACGGCCAGGATGCGGAAAGCAGGGCCACGATGGGAAACATCCCGGAAGGTAGGATCGATATCCAGACGCCCTCGCCCCTCCTCCGTTTTCTTTCCGCCCCTATTCCAGCTCTGTTTATTCCTCCCCCCCCGTTTGGCCCTTGAAGGGAGGTTAATGGACCCGCGGAGACGTCGCTGGCAACCGGTTGATTTTTCCTTCGGCGGATCGTCTTCGGGACGGGAAGATCAAAGCGGACCGAAAATCTCTCCAACTTCCGTGATTATGTTTAAGTTGGCGCCGCGCGAGAAACTAGCGAGTTCCAACGAGGCGGGCATCACCGTCGACGATTGCTTACGGACTTTCGGCGAAGTGTTTTTAAAGGAAATTGCGTCGAGGAGGCAAGATCGGGTTTGATGGATAGAACTGATCGACGTTCGTTTAGAAAAGCTTTTAAGGGTCAGGGCATAGCCCTTGCCGTTGGACCGCAGAGTTCCCATCAGACTTTCTACGCTTTTATCGAGCGAAATATTCACCTATCTCGCCACCGTGATTAATGACCGATTTTATATAGAGCTAAAGAATCCATCATGGGTAGAAAGGAACGACAACCTTTACAACGAATAAACAAAAAATGTATTCAAAATTTTCAACTAGAAGTATGTTTTTCCTACCGTAAATGAAGGATATACTTAGGTGACTACATTCAGGTGAGTCACCCCGCATTGTCTAAATCCATTTCTTACATCGTCTGTCGAATGATAAGGAAAATCATGCGTCAACCTCCAAATATTTACAATAGAAAGAGAAATAATGGGCCAGGATTAGCGATGCAGCAGCTCGTTAACGAAATTGTAAAGGGAACTTACGCCCAGTTAATGGCTCGTTTGCAAGTCGAGGTTCGTTGACCGAACGAATTTGTCATCGCGGCGATTAAGGGGCTGGCAGGTAGGGCCAGTTCGATTCCCATAGCGGAAAACTCGGAGAAGTAAAGCGAATCGAGGTCGGCGCAGCGCGGAACGTTTCCTCTCGCTTCTTCGAGATTCGATTTGGCTCGGTGCATTGTTCGCGACCGTCCGATCGGATCGGCAAGAACAAAGGGGCAACCCGTCCCATTCGCTTCCAGCGTGAAAAACTGAAAACACGACGAGCTAAGCACAATGCGTCTTCGCAGATAATTTGCTCGCTGAATTTTTGGTAAACGCGATTATCGATCGATGTCAAAGATGACTCAATTGCAGTGTATCAAATTTAAAATCGCACGTCACTACTGCTTGTGTGAAAATCCAAAATAAAAGTAGAAAGTTCAACATCGGTAATGACTTTAGAGAACCTACTTCACGTTCTAATCTTAGGTATGGCAATTCTTAAAACACAGCGGAATTTATGAATATACAGTGACGCCCATAAATATTCGAACACACTTCAAAACGGCNCTTTCGTCAGTAGATTTTTATACGAAGTACAGCACTTACTATACTAAACTTCCCTAAATTTCTACATCGCTTCGGAATAAAATTCGCAAAAACTTTTCATANATGAATGTGTAAAGTTTCATAAAAATCCATGAAACCGTAAAAGAGTTAGATATATCGACACATGTAAAAATGCTTCAATTTATCCCAGTCATAGATTGAAAGTCGTGGAGAACTGCGATTTTTTCAATTTCTAATTGCTTATACTGCATAGCAATATTGATCGATTTTGATGAAACTTTGTACATGCATATAACTTACTTAGATCTGCAAACGAGACACTTCCAATTTTTATTCCACACCCTAATAAAAAAGTTAAAAACCATGTCCTTTACTATTTTCCTCGCGATTTCAATGAATACCAAGTATTTAAAATTTTTTGTTAGACATTCTTATCTTATTCTATAGTAAATTAAGCTCTCTAAAATTCCACAGAAGATATAGTTCTTTGATCCAATACTAAAAATTGTATACCGTTTCGAAATGTGTACGAATATTTATGGACGTCACTGTAAGTATTTAATTTATCATCTAATTCTGTTAAGCAATGAATAAGGAATAATTCCTATTTGCTAATAATTCGTGGTTGACGCAACAATTTAATAATAATAAGATAACATAGTATGCAAAGACTAGATTATGGTTCTATGTCTAACCAGCATCAATAATCTAATTCTCACTGAATATTTAACCTCGTCTCATATCTAACATGAGAATACAGTTACTGTGTTCAACATAACGGAGGCTACGACATATTCCGGTAAGAGGATTACAAAGAGGTACAACAGCTGCTTCGGGAAACATCGGCTACAAATCCTCTATCCATTCTAATCACGAAACCCAGTAGAAGATTAACGCTCCCACTATCTCATCCTAAACCGGTCGTAAAACTCAAAAACCACCGGACCACTCCAGCTCCCATTCGTCAATGTTGGCCCCGAAAGAAGCCCGATTATTCTACTTGATCGTGCGGCGGACCTAATTAGCGCTTACCTAATTAATCAGCCCGGTCCGTGTCCACGGGCTGATATTTGTCCGCCGAGAACAAGGGAAAAGAGTCGGAATCTAATGCTAAGAAATCCGATTACCGGCGGAGGCGCGCGGGATACGGGCAATAAAAATTCGCAGATTTCGCGTGGCGCGGGGTAAGCAGGGCCGGGGCATTCTAATTTACAGCGAGACTACGTCGGCGACGAGCTTTACGGCGCACCTGATACCGATAAAAGTGCCGGCGGGAATTAGCGTGAAAGATCGCTTGTACTGATAACGGTAGATCGTAAACGCGACAAAGGCAACGATATGGACGCCACGTCGCTGCTGCCAACAGATATTGCTTGTGAAAAATTGCCCGCCGTCCACGGACACGATGAAATTTCCGGGATAATGTCCGCTCGGACAGTCTCGTTGGCTTTAATGAATTTCATCGGATAAGCCTGAATTTGTTATCGAATTACGCCACGGTTATTGGATCTACTACTGATCTCCCGGAGTCATAGTGCGTATGTCCGTAAAAATAAAAAATATCAACGACGGATAAAAACTGTTTTGCATAACGGCGAGCGAGGGTCTGTTTTGAAAAATTCAGAGCCGGTTCATAATTCAGGAGAAAAGTAAGATAGCGTGGCAATTATTGTTGCATCAAAGGTTCGAGCCCTCGAGGGCAAATTAGAATTTCATAAGGGTTAACGAGATGATTCGCGTTCCAGAAAATCCGGGACAGATGCCTCGCAATGGAGGGTCCCGTGATTCAGGTCGTTAAATATTCACTGGCAGCGATCAGGGTCGTAACGCCCGCGTGGCGACGCCGTTAAATGCGATTATGCGCGCGATACACACCCGGCCCGAGTGTATCAGTCGTTGAAATTCGTACTGAACGAACGTTTGATGTATCGGCGGATCGTGCATCAACTGCCCCCATTCACCGTGAATTTCGCACGCCGGGTTATTGCAAAGCTCAAAAGGGATGGATACACGCGTTTCAAAAATTGTGTCAAACGTCAGCAAAATTGTGGTATACTATACTACGTTTACGTAAGAATATTGTTATATAATTACAATTATTTTTGATCACCGCATAATTAATGATTGAAATAAATAACGTCGAGGATACGAAACGCAGGCGTGGATTAAGCGCATCGAAATGATTGGATTACATTACTCAACCGAACGGAGTATGAAACGGAATTTCCGGTGTACGAATGCGCGTATATTTCCCGGCGGGAGTGTTCGCCGTGCGAACGCACAGAGGGAATCGGGGGCAAGTTAGCGCTTGACAGTTCGGGCTCGGTGAAATTTCACCGAGGACGACGAGTCCTGGCATTTCAACGCGATTAATTGGGTCAGCAGGATCGTTCGGTAGCGGAACGTAAAATCTTGGGGGCGTGACGCAAATTGCGGACGCCTGTAATGGACTACTTACGACGTTGATGCGATTATATCGATCAGCTGCACACTCAAAGAGAGGACGAAACCGATGTGCAACGACCTTCTCGTTAATTGTTCCTCTCGGAGAAGTTGAATAACGGCGACGAGCCTCCGCCGTCCGAAGGTCTCAAAAATATTCGACAGAATTCTATAGTGTTCCGATTTTATAAAGAGCATCGAAAAAGTTTGTAATTTTTCATTACATAATTCAAAGATTGCATGCGAACTTTTATATTTGTCTCCAAATTTTTAGGAAAATATATAAAAGAATGAATAAACTAAAATAAAATTCTATAAAAAAAAATGAAGACCAAATTGAATTCAATTTTTTGGAGAAAAGAGTTTTGCAAGAGTCAAGATATCGAATATTCTATTTTTCGGTAAAAGGAATAACCTCGCCCATCGGAATTAACTGGCAACGCATCGATGCGTGCGGATTTGCTAAGCGAAAAAAAAGGTTATCGTTGCTTTTCGTGAAAAAATAATCACGAGTTTCCCGGAATACCAAGCTCAACAAGCCAAAAGTTTTTCCCATCAACGTCCCGTTTTTGCCGGGCCGGGAAAAAGACACCCACGCACAGGCACGCGAACCAAACTTTTTATCCACTTCCATCTTCTCTCCTTTTTTTGCATTAATTTCCGCGTTGGAATAATTACAGCGACCGAGGCACGATGGTTGCACTGTTCTCGTTTCTAATACGATATACGACGTGATTTATTAATGTTATAAATAGATTCGTTGAGATTATTCTTGCGTCCATTTTTAGGAATTATTAATATAGATATTTACTTAATTATAAACATAGAATCATCAACTTGAGGGTTAATATAAGATTCTTACAATAGTATAATAATTTGCAAGATCGACATAAGGTTAAAGGCGTCAACAATTATCTGGGAAATTCAAGGAATATGGATAAGCATGAATTCTCTTAATCAGCATGATTCAGATCGGTAATAAGCATTGTATCCTGCTAACATACGTAATTATGGAACGTGCTTGTTCGGTGCTGCAGCAGGCATTGTCACATTATTCAGAGATGAATTATTAAAGATGAACTAATGGGCAAGCTACAGGCTTAGAGCACAGAATAATCGAGTTGAGTCATTTCTCGGATTTGTACGAAACGCATACATCGGTAACCGGTAACAACAACCTGAAAGGTGATGATTAGCTATAAAAAAATGTAGAATAAAATTCTTGTATGAGTCTTTACTTTCGATAATAATATAATGTAACTCGATTATGTAATTAAAATCGAGTTTAAATATTGGCGTACTAATAAAATTTATCCAACCAATTAAAGCTGTTTTATTTTCAATTAGCCAGTAAAATGAACACACCACGAGCGCACACGAGAGAATTATATTTTACGTTTTCATTTTATTTCCCGGCGTAGAATTATTCTCTTTCCGGTTGTACCGCCAGTCACTGACCATAAATTCATCGCGTCGCGAAACTTATCCGACGGTCTAATACTCGGCCCCGTCCCATCTACCGGAAAGTTTCATTTTCAGAACCAGTTGCGATTCCCGCGGTAATCCTTTATCCTAGGCCGCGTTTCAAACGTCAAAGGTCGTCGAAAGTCCGTGTTACGGTCGGAAAAAGGCAGAAGCCGATTCCTCAGATTCGTCGCCGTAACAGCGAAACGCACTTTGCCGGTTCCGCTCTATTCAATATTAGCCTCGAACCGAATTAAGCAGCCGATTCCGGGGTCTGTTTCGGGCCGACACAAGTTTCAGCTCAGACGATGGCCAAAGGGTCGAGGAGGAGCGAGAAGGAGAAAGAGCGGGCGTAGGCGGGGGTGGTTAAGGGAGTGCACAAAGCCATTTCTGTCGAGAGGGAATAGAGGCATGCTCTGTGCTCTCAGACATCGTCAAGCTGCATTATGCGCGGTGCACGCGATGCGTATAGACTGCCCAGGGCCGTATGAATCGGGGCTGCGCGATCTCTGCCCGCTACAATTCCGCTTTCGGCTTCTATCTCCTCCAACCTCCTCGGCCTCCTCCCCCTAACGTCGTATTTTCTCTCTTTCCGCTGCGGCATTCCGAATTCGGTCGGGAGAGAAAAATCTGCAGAGAGCCGAGTTCAACAGCCTCGGTAAAAGGCGGTGTCCTTTCAAGGAATACACTCGCGAATAGAGGAAGATCCTCCGAGGAGCGCCGGGTCCTCTTTCCGAACGTTCCCTCGCTAATAATCCGAGTTCTGCCGCGTCTTACCCCCGAAAAGGGCTTCTCTCTTTTTATCAAATTGAATCTAGATAAGAAAAATTCGATGGACCCGGCATTAATCCGGCTAGCTGTCCCGGGTGAAGTTTTTTGCGCGAGGGACCGCAACTTTCCACTTTCCGGTACATAAATCCAACCGGCGGTGGAGATTTACCGCGGAAATCGAACATTTCTCTCGGGTTCACGGTTCATCCCTGCCCGTTAACGGCCGGCCGTAATCATTAAACCGCGCCTTCTTTCTTATTGTTAGCCGGAGACCACCGTTAACGATAAACCGGCTAATAAAAGTGCCGCGAACGATCGATGCCGTTGTCTACCATCTCGTTTGTAGGAAAAACTCCCACGAAGCAATTAAAAAAGACGAGAGTGAAAAGTTTCCCAGCGGACAGAGTGATTAAAAAACGCCTTACGAAATGAGACCGTCCTTCCCTCGCGATTTTTATTATACGAACGCGACGTATTTTATTACGCATATTTAATTCTACACGAAATTTTACTTCGATCAATATATTACTACTTTACGTAGTACTAAATTTCTCCACGAGATAAAGCTCGCTTCTTCTATAAAAAAAACGGTAATCGACTTATGAAAATCCTGGAGGAATTATAAAACTTTTTCCATAATCGACTAATAACGAGCTGAACTCAAATTAATCCGAAGATTACGGCCGCCCGAGCCATCGAGAACAATTTGATCAGTCATTTCCTGTACATACGACCTTAACGCTCTGTTACGGAACCCTTTCAGCCGGAGGAATTTGATTTTCACGATTGGAAACACGTGTGAGCCACTTCTAAAGGACAAAGGAACTACTCGATATTCGATAAAAAGAGAATACTCCGCTGTTATTATGTTAAATAATA
>SMSR01015921.1:94883-121595 GCA_019453355.1 Ceratina japonica | reverse complement strand
CCACGTCAAAACAGGCAGATCAAAGAAATTCATTTCTCCCTTGTCCTACCTCCTCCATATTCTACGGGATTAAAAATATATTTGCTAACTGTTTGCTCCAAACTTTTATTAAATTTCTATTAAACGATTAATAAATATATCGGCCGAAACGGGATCATTAATTACAGAATGAAAAGCGGATAACTATGGAAACGTTGAGGCTGGAGTTTCGCATTCGATTATCGGTGCATCGAAAAGTTGACCGGCTTAATTGCAGATCGCGGTTCGTTCAATTTGCTAATGGTTCGCGATATACGGTGGGCGTACACGCTTCTCGTCGGTTCGCGCGTTTACGCAATCGCGCGCTTACACCGTTATTAACCCACTTCGTTACCGGTCGATGATGGATTGCCGGGTTAGCGGACGGGAGGAAGGAACGAGTCATCGACTATCCAGGAAGGAACTCGCGTGAAACGACCCGATCATCGGGATCATGCCCTCGCATTTTCATCGAACAATGGCTCACAATTAAATGGACATCGATAGGGAATTACCATGGGTATTCAGTCATATTTATAACTAAATGTGTCTAAAAATATTTGGACCTTCGCTAAAAGTCTGACAAATATCCCAGATTAGTAATCAGGCTCTTGCCAAATCTAAATTAAGCGTGCTAGAAATCAGACAGAAAGCTTTTTGCTTATGAGATTATCAATGGTCTTGCCTTGTCGAACACCAAGTATATCATTAGCCTTTTTGCCAAATGAATTACTCTCGTCTAATTCATCTACAATAGTATTACATCTCTCTCAATCATCATTTTTCATTATTAAATTTTATATACATCAGCCTTATATTTAATTAGATTAATTATATTTTTATATTATATTTATTTATATTAGATTAATTATAATTTGATATAGATATATTATATTAAATATATTACATTAGACTTATATTTAATTTTCACTTGGTTTTGTTGCTCCTTTGCCTCCTTGGTTTGTTTTAGAAAGCCTTATATGGATAAATGAATGCGAAGCATACTGATTAAAATGATACTCATGAGCGGCTAATGCGAATGAGAATGCATACCAAGTTTATTTGAGGGTCAAGATCTGTTCGTTTCATATAGATCACTGGCTGGAAGAGCGTGAGGGGAATCAGCGTCGCGAGTATGATTAAATCTGACGTAAAATGTCAGGGGAATGTAAATGAAGTAGATTGCTCGCAGATTCGTTTCGAATTTGTTTGCTTAACACGACGGTCAAACTGTTTTGTATTCAACGCGGCAGTTGTCAGTCGATTTGGGGTTGCTTGTCTCTTCCCGCGATGCGCACCTCGCATAGGGTGAATATAATGCCGAGTTGGAAGAATTCCCTGCTAATTTTTTCGACCCGTATTATTAATTTCGCAAAATTCAGCACATTTTTCTAGTTCTATTTAAATTTCAGAATTGTATGACTATTTCCTGCACGGTAAAATATTAATAAAAGTGAACTTTAATATCAAATCTCATTCTGTTTTAATAATTGCTTTTATTAATTATCTTTTATTAATAAGCTTTTATTAACTTTTCATTTTTCATTATATCATTTCCAAAAAGTACAATATATATTTTATTCTCGGATAAACCGGACTGAACTTTATGCATGTTATACTAGACTCAAGTAAGTTAAGATAATTAAATCTACTACCAATTCTATTACATTAAATACTCAATTGGGCAATACTGATCCCATGCGACAATGTATACTTATTCGATTATAAAAATATTTTGGAGTCCGAACAAACGCGTCGGTTGGCCGGTTCGATTCCTCTTATCATCGGGGATAAGAACGAAAACGCGTCGTTCTCGCTTTCGCCTATTCTCGGTGCTTAATGGCACGGGATTAATTCTGCTCGACGGTGTCTAACGATACTCGACGCGACGGAAGGACGCGTTCGCCAACGACGAATTGTTCCACGCGGTTATTCCCCCCCGGCCGTTTTAACTTCGAACCGAGACAAAATCGGATTAATTTAGACGCGACGCAACGGTAAACTGGAGCCACGGCACGGCACGGCACGGCACGCCGCTCTGGTTCGCGTCGGAGAATCGTTCGACCTTGACGAGTTTTACATGCATTCTGACACGCTACAGGGAAACGCGTATCGATCGAAGCCGGTAACGAGCTCAGCACCTATTGTTAGCCGGCTAAGAGGCTTTTCACACGTTTTGGCCATTGGACAGTTTTTGCCGTCCGCGGCCACTTCATCATCACATTTCTCCTTTCATCTTTTGTTTGCATTATTTATGAACGGATTTACTTCGTTAGTATTATGTTAGAAACGTGCAACAATACGCCGAATGTATCAACGATTGTTCACTGAAACTTCCTGTGTACATAAGACAGTGTTCGTTCGGCGAGTATCTTTTTCAAGTATAGTAAAATTTGTAGGTAAAGGAGAATATGAAATGGTACTTCAGGATGATTAACCTTGTACAATTAACTTAGGAAATAGCGAGATAATTGTAATAGGGATGAAGACGTCCAAAGGTGGGTTAAAAAGTCAAGAGTCGAGAAGATGATTCCAATCGAGTTAATCCGAGGAATTTTCCTTCCGGTGAAAGCGTTCTTTTGATCCACATGGATCGTTCCTTTGTCAGGGGGTTTATTATGAAACGAAGAAGGAAACTGTGGGAAGGCGAGCGTTTCAATGGTCGTGCACTTTGCCGGAGACTGGGTAATTTAGCTGCACGCAACCACCGAGGCCCCTCTCGATGAAATTTATTAAATTGTTCCTCGTTGTGTAATTCGCTCTGTCCTCTCCCCCCTTTCCCCCCTCTCCCCCCACCCCCGAGGCCTTTCTTTGACGAATTGTTGCAATTGCTACTTTGTGCTCGTTAATCCACTTGGACGTTTCGTAGCCGCCCGCCTTTGTTACCCATTTGTTAGGAATTTCGGATAACTCTTCTAGAATTGCTCGCGTGATTTTGCCAGTGACCGAACCAGATTTAACCCGCCGAGAGACCCGCACAAGTGCCGCTCTTATTTACTTTCATTAATTAAACGTCTTTTATACCTATTTACTCGTTCTCACGAGCGAACCTACTCGAGTGCCCTACTCCGATCTTGACGGAACTCGGCAGGCGCGGAAAAAAAAATTTAATAAGCGATTTAAGAGTAGTTTCTACAATTTCTGATTTCTGCATTTTAGTTCTTCGAACCTGATTCTAAATTCGTTTTTTAACTCTAAAGATCTTGAAATATATTTATTTATTTTTTAATTAACTTATTTATTTATTTACTTCACGGTTAATTAACCCTTTTAAATAGTAAAAAGAGTGGTACACAGCAGAAAGAGAAAAAAAAAAGAAAAAGAGGTATTATAACGATTGCGATGAAAAATAAGAACAAAGGTTTTTTCTGATGACTGAATTGGAGTCTATGAAAATATCAAACATGTGACAGAATCTGTTAGCTTTGGAGATTACTCTGTTGATTACACTAGAGTGTCCAAAACGAGAAGCGAATCTCACTGGACATATTATACATATGTATTTCACGAGAATCATAAGGACTTAAAAAAACTGATTTACTATAGTGAGTTTACTATTCTAAATTGGGCAATCTGGACACAACTGATAAGTATATCATAATCAACGCTTTATGTGCAAATCTAAAGGGTGAAGAAAACTGAAAATCTGATATACAGGGCAACGTGAAAAAACACGTGTCAAACAATTTTCAACACTCTACACACCCACAATGTGTTGTTAAGATCAGAATCATGTATTTCACGAGAATCATAAGGACTTAAAAAAACTGATTTACTATATTGGATTTACTATTCTAAATTGAGCAACCTGGATACAACTGATGAGTAGATCATCCTCAATGTTCTATATATGTAAAAACCTAAAGGATGAAGAAAACTGAAAATCTGATATAAATATAGGGCAACGTGAAAACACACGTGTTTAACATTTTTTAACACTCTACACGCTTACAACGCGTTGTTAAGATCAGAATGGGAAACTTGGGCAGATGTCAGTTATTTCCAAGTTACTAAGGCAATAATGTAAAAGAAAATACTCATTCCCCGAGGGATATGCGGTGATACAACGAAACTTTAGTTCCCATACATCCAGCTGAGACGGCTGTACATTATCCCGGTGCACGCCGAACGTAGAGGTATTATAACTACGAAGGTTTACACTGTCGGCGATCCGCGCCGCGCGGATATTCTCGTCGGCCTTGAAAGTATGCAAACTCACGTAAAACGGATGAAATCATCCGCACGCGATCCGCGAAGCGGGCGAGTTATTACTCGCGCACGGGAGGAACGCGTGCGCCGCCGCCGTCGTCGTCGCGGTCCTTCTCCCCGGGAATTAATGAATTAATCGAAGGACGACGACGCCGCGATCCTTCGATGATAATCGATCGGCGCGTTCATCCGCGCGTTGCTCGTTACCGTTCGTTCAATCACCGCTGCAAATTACGAGCAGCGACTCGAAAGAGGGACCGCGCTACTTGATATCCGCGCGGGTTAGCAAATGAAACGAGATGAATTGGGAGATTGGATTTTTTAGAAGTGGGCGAAACAGCGGAATGCGTGGAGCACCAATTTTGTTCAGTCCGATGCTTCTAATGTGAATGGACCCGATCGGATTTGGAGAGCCCGTACACAGTGAATATGTGCACTTGATTATTTCAAGGANTGATTTACTATATTGGGTTTACTATTCTAAATTGAGCAACCTGGATACAACTGATGAGTAGATCATCCTCAATGTTCTATATATGTAAAAATCTAAAGGATGAAGAAAACTGAAAATCTGATATANAATTGGGCAATCTGGACACAACTGATAAGTATATCATAATCAACGCTTTATGTGCAAATCTAAAGGGTGAAGAAAACTGAAAATCTGATATACAGGGCAACGTGAAAAAACACGTGTCAAACAATTTTCAACACTCTACACACCCACAATGTGTTGTTAAGATCAGAATCATGTATTTCACGAGAATCATAAGGACTTAAAAAAACTGATTTACTATATTGGATTTACTATTCTAAATTGAGCAACCTGGATACAACTGATGAGTAGATCATCCTCAATGTTCTATATATGTAAAAACCTAAAGGATGAAGAAAACTGAAAATCTGATATAAATATAGGGCAACGTGAAAACACACGTGTTTAACATTTTTTAACACTCTACACGCTTACAACGCGTTGTTAAGATCAGAATGGGAAACTTGGGCAGATGTCAGTTATTTCCAAGTTACTAAGGCAATAATGTAAAAGAAAATACTCATTCCCCGAGGGATATGCGGTGATACAACGAAACTTTAGTTCCCATACATCCAGCTGAGACGGCTGTACATTATCCCGGTGCACGCCGAACGTAGAGGTATTATAACTACGAAGGTTTACACTGTCGGCGATCCGCGCCGCGCGGATATTCTCGTCGGCCTTGAAAGTATGCAAACTCACGTAAAACGGATGAAATCATCCGCACGCGATCCGCGAAGCGGGCGAGTTGTTACTCGCGCACGGGAGGAACGCGTGCGCCGCCGCCGTCGTCGTCGCGGTCCTTCTCCNCTTACAACGCGTTGTTAAGATCAGAATGGGAAACTTGGGCAGATGTCAGTTATTTCCAAGTTACTAAGGCAATAATGTAAAAGAAAATACTCATTCCCCGAGGGATATGCGGTGATACAACGAAACTTTAGTTCCCATACATCCAGCTGAGACGGCTGTACATTATCCCGGTGCACGCCGAACGTAGAGGTATTATAACTACGAAGGTTTACACTGTCGGCGATCCGCGCCGCGCGGATATTCTCGTCGGCCTTGAAAGTATGCAAACTCACGTAAAACGGATGAAATCATCCGCACGCGATCCGCGAAGCGGGCGAGTTGTTACTCGCGCACGGGAGGAACGCGTGCGCCGCCGCCGTCGTCGTCGCGGTCCTTCTCCCCGGGAATTAATGAATTAATCGAAGGACGACGACGCCGCGATCCTTCGACGATAATCGATCGGCGCGTTCATCCGCGCGTTGCTCGTTACCGTTCGTTCAATCACCGCTGCAAATTACGAGCAGCGACTCGAAAGAGGGACCGCGCTACTTGATATCCGCGCGGGTTAGCAAATGAAACGAGATGAATTGGGAGATTGGATTTTTTAGAAGTGGGCGAAACAGCGGAATGCGTGGAGCACCAATTTTGTTCAGTCCGATGCTTCTAATGTGAATGGACCCGATCGGATTTGGAGAGCCCGTACACAGTGAATATGTGCACTTGATTATTTCAAGGACTTCAAACTTGTTATTCTTTGCAAAACATCGGTTGTTAGTTTTGAAAGCGTATTGGTGTGTATTTTTATTGACGTCTCGGCCGAAGCGGTCAGCCTTGGAATTATTTTTCGAAAGGAGCTGAATCTTCCGGACGTTAAATAATCATGAAAACGGAACGAACCGGGGCCCTAATAGTTCGGTTCTCGTGTCGGAAACACGCGACCAGTTTTCGACCCGTTTTGCAATGCTAATATAGATTGGCTTAACGGGAATAACGCGGTTACTGTTCTCCAAACGAGGAAATTGTGAACAGAAACCAAACGCCACTTATTTACGAGCGGAGACACGTTCAAAACGCGGCAAAAACTCTAACGCCTATACCAGATATCCCGGCCGTATCTCTTTCAGTGCCGCCCCATGCCACCTCGAAAAACGATTAGCCCCGAAACTTCGTAGCAACGGAATTACCGAACTCCCGTCACGGTTCGAGAACTAGTCCGGTTTGTCCCAAATACGCTCCATACAGGTATACACTTGCTCCCTCGATTAATCGACCTTCTACGCTAGAAATTTGTAATTCTAAGAGCCTCTTTACCGTCTGATTGCAGGTTTCGTAGTGCCGACACGGTGCATCGATCATCGAAACGTCCGTGAACCATTACCGATACGTCCATAATTTACGATAAAATGAAACACTAGATTTAAATATAGATTTTAATATATGATTACGAATTGCGCGTTTACCTCGTATCGCTGCACAATAATAATTTAAAAGTCAGTTCATATTGATTTTATAAATAGTAATTTACTTCTCGATTGCAGATATTAATAATTAAAATTCAATGAGAGATCACGCGTGCATAGGAAATTTAAATAACGCACAAGTCTACGAATGTTTCACGTTAACTATATGTTAGCAACAGGAAATGTTATGTACCTTGATGTAATATAATAAAACGTGCAAGGGAAGCAGGAGTAGCATCGATTTTTTTCCCAGTTTCGTCCTAAATGTTGGTAGTTAAACGGTTCGCATAAAATTCCGCAGGCTCGTCGTCCATTTGCGAGATTACAGAGCCGGAGTAACAGGAGCGTCGCGTCGCATCGCGTTGCAACGTAACGTAACGCTCTCAGTCAGAAGGCGACCTCAAAAAGTTTTCGCGACGTCGTCGCTGCGACGGAAGGGAAGTTTCCGCTCGCGAACGCCCCGTCCAAAAGTTTTATTACGCGTCCCTGAGAGGAGTCCCCGGTCAATATAACGGAACGCAGCATTCAGACACTGTTTAAACAAATTCTACGAGGAACCAGTTTCTTCCAACTTGTAGCCGCGCGCCAAAACGATGCGGCATCGCACCGCTAGCATGTTCGTGGAATACCGAAACGATTCCGATACACGGTTCTGAATATTGGGTGGGCAAATGCAGAAACTCAAACCGGTTTTCTATTTTAGAAATGCACCTATTTTTTCGCTACAATTTTAGTATATAAAATTATTTAATACATTTCAGAAATAAAAAATTTCTTCTATGACTAGTGTTGTGTCTATAATACTCGAACAGATTAAAGTCTTAAGACGAGAAGGAAGTGATTCGTTTTATACACGTTTTTATGAATGAGTCGAGCTAACGTCAACATGAATGAACGCGGAACGGCTTTAAGAAAAGTCAAGTGGTCGTAGAAACCGATTGATCCAGTTCGCACCTGTGACAGAAGGAAATGCCATTGATACAAGTGCTTTATGTGCGTCAAATGCCCGGTCAGTTATGCTACTCGAAAGTGGTAGCCTTTGGTAGGCGACGAGAGGCGATTAGTATAATAAAATGCCACTCGAATTGCAGACGTGGGCAACGGGATCGGTTTGAGTCAGTCAGAAACGTTTACGGTATCCGAGGAATGTGGATCGCGTGGGTGCGGTATGGATTTGAATTTCATTCTCAGGAAACGAGTTAATTCGAACAGTAGTCTACTACATCCATTACACGAGTTTCTAGTTCTTTATCATAATTGAATTAACAGTAATGTCTGTTCTACCATATGTACGCCCAGAGAGGTGGAGAGATTTCGTAGAATCGCTCGTCGTTCGATCACGCAGCACGGGTAAAACAGCGTAGACTGTGCGGTTGAGACAAGAATAGGGAGACAAGAAGAAGAAGAAGAAGAAGAAGAATCATAGACTCGAGGCTTACAAATCTTAACTTTTTTATGTGTGAATCTGGTCTATAGTAATTTCCTTCAATTTTTTATTATACATCATATAGAGTAAATTTGATTCTTTATGACCTTTTTGTGGACAAGATAATAAATGCCAATTTGAAGTTAGTTTAATTATATATTTATTTATCGACGTTTCAACCAACATGCTGATCCTCTTCAAGATATATTNAGAGACACAATCAGCAGGGAAATACACGAGCAAATTGTACTAAATCGTACTAAGATTTCTCAAAGTTCAAAATCGATTTTCTCGAAATCGGAGTGCCGAATGAAAAAATGTTATACCAAAATATTTTCTTATTTTTTAACGTAGAATCATCCCCTGCCCGGTTGTACTACGAATTCCGGACCACCCTGTATATTTATTTATCGACGTTTCAACCAATATGCTGATCCTCTTCAAGATATATTTCTGGCGTTTAACTTCATTTCTTTATAACAGCGCACAATACACGTTCGTCAAATGTAATATAATATTGTAGAAAACTGAATACTGTTTTTCGGTCATATTGATACGTGTCACTTAGTCCGTTATGTCTGTTCAATTACGTGTACCGAAGTCTTATGATAATATAGAGTAAACTAATCTTTCTAACAGTTAACAAAAATTAATTTCTTAGATCCAATATTAAGAGTTACTAAATTTTGAAATATGTAAGAATATTTATGGACTTCACTGTATCTAATATGTAATCTCATATTCGAATGGAAATTACGGATATTATGTGTGTTCAATAAATATCTATAATCTTTGGAGTAGACATCCTTACACAATCCTGCCCAACCCTTCTCTAATCATTAAAGTCAACCCGCAGCCATCGTATCTCGAAAGAAACTCTCGATAATGGAAAGGAAAAGTTTCGGAGAGACGTTGATCATTGCGACCCCTGGCGCAGGGTATCGATAAGACGAAATTCGCCGGTGGATTGGCAAATGAAAGTTTTAGTGGCTCGATAACTCTGCGCCCACTCGATTGGGAGAATATCGGCTACGTACTGCTGATCGATATACGAGTTTCCAAGTCGGGTAGAACGTTCTCCTTGAGAAATCGAGCTCGTCGATCGATACACAAAGCATCCGCACCCAAAGTGACTGTCTCGGTCAATGGGAAAATCGATCAGCCACCTACACGAGCGTTTTGTAAAATAGTCGTACCAAGAATCTTTGACATAGTATTTTTCACCTGCGTTTCAATCATTCCTCACCTTTTGTAATTAACAGTTCGTCAAATTTCTTATCATTTTTGGTGCAGTAATAAATGTTACGGTACGAAAGCAGATCTTGGATAGGGAGACCCGAATTCTAGATATTGGCTAATTTCCTGTCTTCGATTCTGGACACGTTTCAGAATTGCCAGAGACGTCGTGCTTTTACTATTGATATGAGGTATTACGAATGATTTAAGTGGCGGCAACAAAGATGTTCATGCACCGACGCCTGGTTTATTAATTAATGGAAATTTATGGAAACGAAACTGCTCGACTCGACGTTGTTTCGTCTACGCCCGCGAGGATTAAAATGGTAGGTACGAGTAAGTTCGGGCAGCCGGTCGAGTGACTCCTAACAACTTGCCCTCCGTGTACACCGATTCGCTTCTAGAGGATTACCGACCCTTTGCGTACAAATTTCATCATTACGCATGCTCGAAACAGGAAATACGATCCACTCGGTTAGCCCCTGAGAATCTGCCGGAGCTCCCTCAAAGACAATGCTCAGGTTCTTCAATTACAATGCAACCACTGCTAGAACTATACTTCGGTTATGAATAGCGATCAAATCCTTTGGTGAATGGTTTCACCTGGCGCACAAATCTTTTCTACAGAATTTATTATACGTTACAGGAGTAATCCTCAAGTCGTCGCTCGTATATCGCAGAAAACAATCTGAATCACTCGTTCGAATTCTTTTCCATTCTCGTCGGGTTGACGCGCAGTGAATTGCAGGTAGCGTGAACTCCCGTGTGCCGCGTGGGTGACGACGCGGAGCACCTTGAGTGTCAAGAACACGAGGATACCGTGAGGATACGAGAGGCACTCGGCGGGTGATTAGGCCAGGCCAGACGAACGACGCTCTCCCGGCACTTCACACGGGCGAACAGTGACGTTTTGTCGCGCTTATCATCCAGCCAGCACGTGTAGACACGTGTGTGCATGACGCTGATAAGGACCGCGCGGACCACTGTCAACCGATGCACACACCTACCTACACGTAGTAGTAATCTCCAGTTCCTGCAGACAAGCGCGACTCGCGTCTGATCGATTGAGGTGTCGCGATCGGCGTGGACGTGCTCGTGAAATATTGTAGTGATCAATCTTTTTTCCTCTCTTTTTTTCTGTCAGAGGAAGGCATCGGCTCTTTTCGAAATGAAAAGCGGAACGAAAACAGAATATCTATGCTTTCAAATAGAGATATTATACTCTCATTCAATCTGTTCTTTCTAATGATAGAAAGCCAGTTCTTTGTATGCAAAAGATATTTATCCATTCGTCCATCAAACTTTTTTATATGAACAATTGTTTCTTATTTCGTATTTTAAATTGTATTATTATAATCAAAATCTGTAACATTAATTAATTCCTGACTGTTCATGGATTGTAAGACTGCAAGGCTTTTTCATTTTTGGAAAATTCGTCCACGATATTATATTCCGTATTCTGTTCATGCTTTAAATTCGCAGTGTGCCATTTTTGAGACATGACATCGCTGAAGGGAGCCATATAACGTGCAGGGTAGCGTAGCGCGGAGCGTCGAAGGAAGTGCATCAAGAGTGAAGGGCCGTGTTCGCGTCAAGTGGCGCGATGCACTCTCAGGAACCGCAAATTACGTTATTGCCGGGCACACGAGCGAGTAATCGATAGAGTACGACGGTGCAACGCGCTGCGCGTCGTATTTTTTCGACAGGCGTTTCAATCAAAAATTTCAAAATATGCAATGCATTTAAATTTGAAGTATACATCTTTTAATCAATTTCAGTCTATTTCATTTTAGAAGCGTGGTGTCAAAATTAATCTTAATTCAATTACGGCGTGTACTATGATATTGTAATTGAAATGCTTAACACTGTATTTCATACAATATTCCGTACAATGGTTGATACGATATAGTAAATGACCCAATTTCTGCTCATGTCACGATTTCTATTCGCTGGCTTAAAATTACATAAAATTATAGAGAAACGGTTGTAAGAAGGAATTGTAACGTGAATAGAAATTGGAATATTTACTGTAATTCGTAATTGATACTAAAAATGGGTTGAATAACATTTTTCTAACCCTGCAGTTTGCGTTAGATTATAATATTTATGAAGACGAATGGTGTAACTTTCGTGAAAAATGTGTAAGATGGAAAGTGCAATGGTTTGTATTCAATCTTTTTCACTTTCGTCGAGAATACTAGCGAGGAAATGTAGGACAAGCCGGTGAAATAAATCATCGAGCGGAGAGTCGCAGAGGCGAGAGATAAAACAGTCGAAACAGCGAGCTTCGGGAAAAGATTAGTGATATATTATCGCACGTTTTACGGCCTGTTCGCCTGTCGATTCTGCTACTAAGTCGAAGTAACTGGATGAAAAATCCAGGATGATTTTTCAAGGAAGAACACAATTCACGAACAGAAAAAAACGTCTTCCCTTGCCCCACTTCTTTTTAGTGTCAAGGTTGCACCACTTTTTTAAAGTAAGCGATGCACCACTCGGTATGTTTCTTATACCTAAATATGTGAACATGTGGAAGACTGAATGTACATAACGTTTCTTGTACGTAGATATGTGAATACATAAAGATAGAATTAATATAATACAATGTTTTTTATTTAGATATGAAAATACGCGAAAGGCTAAATGAGAGATCGCTTCGAAACTATAAATACAGTAATTTATTGTAAAAATTGGTAAATTCCTCGCGTAAAAAGCAATATTAATCCGTGGACCGAATTAAAAACCGATTCCAGTCTTCTAGTACAGCTACATATTTGTGCTGAATGCACATCGAGAACATTCCAGGAGTACAAGCGAATTATGAACTAGCGCAGGTGCTAGTTTACCACTACCAATCCTCGTTGGCCGATCATCGATATCCAATCGATATCAGACTTCCTCCTGAATTCCTTTTCCTTCTAACACGCAAACTTTCTCGCAATTACGCGTTGAGTAATTAGAATTTGTTCCTTGTAAATTGCTACGAAGTTAAGAGTCGATCGTTATAAAGTCGCGTTTAGAGTTCGGTGTGCGTGATCCGTTTATCAGTTGCTCGTAGAAGCGTTCGAACCTGATCAAGAAACGTAAGAACGGCTCGACTGAAATAACACCGCCCGAATCAGCAAGACCACTAATTGCCAATAATGTGAAATGAACAACACTTGATTCGATAATCCGACTAAAAGTGGTCGCAATGTCGTTTGGAATCTAGCGGAGGTAATATACGGGAGTTACATTTGGCTGGCGGCTAGGACCACGATATACGACTTCATTTAGCTATCTATCCCAAGCCGAAGACCGGCGATAGCAGCCAGACTGATAAGCACCCACGTGTTGATGCACGACGCTCGAACGACGTATAGGTTTTATAGGACAGAGGCGAATCGAAACGTCTGCGTCTGCCCGATATTAACCTTTTCACGTGTGCGCCTCCAAATTCCCGTCTCCCCTTTTCGTCCGGGAAATGAACGCGCGCTCGCGGGATAGAAAAACCACTCTTCAGCTTTTTTCCCTACCTATCCGATGGGAAATGGAGACGTTGAAATAGAGGTCGAAGCGAGAGCGAAATGGGAGACGTGATTAATTTTTTGTTTACAGTGTCCCTTGAGCGTGGCCAGTCTTTTTTTATAATCATCAGCGATTCACAAAAAGCAAATGTATAGAGACATGAATCAACTTTGAGAACGAGCAGGTGAATAAGCTTTGCAACTTGCTACGTTGCACTAAAATTAACTCCTTTCATGCGGAGATTCAATGAAGATTGCAGCCATTGCGGTGTCATTACTCGCAGGCAATTAGAGTTAATAATCGAAGCAAAGAGGAATCGTATGGCGTGGAAGACACAAGCTTGAGGGACGAGCCGGGGCGCGAGCAGCTACGTAAACGCGATCGTTAATAGCATGCGAAGTTGCTCGTGAAGTCAAGTATCGCCTCGGTTACCGATCACCTGAGACTGCCACTTCCGCCACGAACAAGTTTCGCAGCGGAGTTTCGAAACTCCGCATACCTGTCCGCTAGAAGCACGCGTGTGTGTTACTATGCACAGCGACCAGGGACAAAGCGAGAGACCGAATTTCCGTTTCGCGCACGTCCCCGTTCGAAGGACCTACTTATGAACGAAATGGGATTCATAACAGAACCAATGTCAATTTTCCCTTTCGCGAAACAGAACTTTCCAAAATGATCTGACACCTTCAATCTGTGTTCCACGGGTCTCAACCCTTTCGGCATTCCCGCTGTTTAAGCTCTATTAAAATTCCGAAGTCAAGTGAACACATATACTAATAATCTAGAGAAGTGAGTTTTAATAGTTTCTAGTTTCTATCGACAAGTGCATGACGTATAATAGTATATAGAGAAATTATGTGTAATTCTCTTGTACTTTTACGAATAAATTGCAACGATTGATGAGTGAATTGTTCTTTGATCGCGGAAGACGATTGAATTTAATAATTCTCAGTCGCGGAATTTTAATTAAGTACGAAGCCGGAACGGAGTTTCTATAAGTGAAAGCCGATTAATCATCATCTCCCTTTTCTTGCGTGCAATTTCCCGGCTACCTCTTCTAGCCTGAACTTTTTCAACTGATAACGAATGCGATGCTCGTTCAATTAGCATCATTTCCATCGGAGCTAATAATTTATCCCCAGAATCAACGTTACGGTCCTCGTCTTACACGTAGTCCCGGTGAAAGTAAATTCTCTCGGCTCCACGGTAAATTTCTCCGAAATCAATTTTGCTGTCGTTGCATTAACGAAGTGCTGAGCGCGTTATCTTTGGGGATTCGAACGTCATTACCCATCCTCGTTAAGAATCGATTTCTTGGGGGGACAGTTTCACTTTTATCTCGCTCTGTACATTAGGAAACTCGTTTGAACCGGTACGTAATTGGTCGATGGGATCGTCTGGAATTAAACGGCGCGGCCGATTTTCTCCGGCACGATCCGATCGTTTCGGAGCCGGGAATAATAGTCGGACAGGAGTCCTGATTGCGCGCCGCGGATCGACGAGCCGGAAAACCGCTAATTTTATCCCGGCGCCGCGCGCCCCGCCGGTAGACACGGGGAACGGACGTGAATTATGAATCGATTACATAGCCGACGGTGACTCGCGACCGCTTCGTCCCGCGACGAGCACTTTTCACGGGCGCACGCCAGCTGCACGAGCCGATGATGCCTCGGGATGCAACAGCTTGCCTCATCGTTACGAGCCTCCTCTCTCCTAATTGATACCACTTGTGCTTGTTCCGAACCGAAACCGAGTTCGACTGAGAGCAATCGCGCATTACTCGTTTCTTACTCCCTTCTTTCTTAAATTGGAAAGTTCGGAGTACTAACGTCTCGGAGGTTTCATGATAAAAATAATTCTACGTATTTCTATGCATGCCTCGAAACTTTCTCGACTCTTCAACGTCGGTCTTTCATTCTTCTACTGGCAGTAGACTTCAAATATTGACACGATGGATTATTATCATTGATGAAGACGTGCGATGGGCTGCGGCCAAGAAAAGGGAATTCCCGGAACAGTGAAACTCGTCAATGGCCGATTAGGCAACGTGCGTCCAGTTCATTTGCATAGATTCCTGGATGCAGCCCCAACGGGGTCGCTTTAACGCGGTTACTTCGCCTTTGGTCGCGGCCGGAGGCACGGCACAGGATGCGTTTTGCGATTACGGCGAGTTCGTAGGTGCGCCGTAATTTCGGGTAATTTCATTTCGCTCGGGAGAGACACTGGCCTGATTACGGGTTGACAGAGAGGCCGCGTACAGAGGAAACAATCCGCAAGAGACGTCTGCGGGTATTTCCGTCGAAAAATGTCGGTTACTTTGATTGCAGCCTCGCGAGCCACACCGTGACCAGCATATTACTGTTATTATTTGCTTCATCGGCAAACGAGAGGCAAATCGACGGTCCTTGACCAAATAACGACTCTTTCCCTGCGCGAGGACGTGCGACGCTGTAAACGTTTGTCAATGAAGAATCACGAGATAAAAATAACTTTTTCCTGTCTTCGTTGAAATTCTATAATACATCATCTAAGAATCAAAAATTAAAATATGTTGATTTGAATATTTTTATGCTCTTTAAGCTTCATTTATCTCTTACTTTATTAAATACTTTTTGGCATAATTGTTCTGCGCGTAAAATGTAATCTAGAATAAATCTCTATTGAACTTTGTAATAGTGAGACTGTAACAACAATGCAGTTTCTAGTATTTCAAGACTAAGGGCGAACTTTCCCGCGATTCAATCCGATTAAACAGTACGTTGAGATTCGATAACAAGCATGCGAAATGGTGCAAATGGTCATTTGAGCAGTAATTCAGACTGATCATTTTACTTTGAGTTGCTCAGAGCGAACTCGCCTTGAGCGAAACGATATCAACAAATGGTCGGGTATCAGACTATCAGGGGAATAATGTTTCGTTTCGTGGGCGTATCGGCGACAATTTTCTAAACAGCGTTTTAAGTAGACCACAAATTTCATACACTCATAGGAAAATGGTATATAGCAAAAATATAGAAAACTCATTCAATATTTAAGAAGACACAAAATATAAAAATGGATGATCTTTGAAATACAAAAGAAATTCATACATGGACATTGCTAGTGGTTTATTTTCCATGCAGATTCGCAGTATAGTTATAAGTAAAGATTCCATGCATCTATAAAAAGATCATAAAAATTACATATTCAAGATCAAACATGAAATGCATATTACTGTTCTTGAAGTATAAAACAAAGTATCTGAATTGACAGGTGCTTTATTTTATCCAGGAATCTTACAAAGGTACCTGACCAAGTACCACGAGTCATGCTTTCATAAAAAGATTACAAGAAATGCACATCCAAGATCAAACAGGAAATACATATCATTATTCTTGGAATGCGAACCGAAGTATCGATGTCTGAATTGATGGATGCTGCATTTTGCCTAGAAACGTTACAAGGACGTCTAACCAAGTACGACGAGCCGGGGATTGTTTTTCTTAACCGATAGTTTCGGATACGAGGGAAAATTGTGAAGACGATGGGCAGATAAGACTGCACCGTGGACGATACCGAAGTAGTTGTTCAGAAATCCGGTCGGACGTGATCTGGAACGTCGACAAAAGAGGATCGGTCGCTTCTTGCTGCGATCGACGACGCAATGATCGTCGCACGTGTACCCGATCGAGAAAGACCCGGGAATACCGGTTTCCCCGGCCGTCGCCGAAACCACTCACTTTTTATCCGGCGAAAAACGAGATACAAAACGAACTTTTTCTGCTTGCGACATCGAACGGCCGTGGAGAAAGCTGACTGCTCGCCGTCTCGCATTGTTCCCGTTGCAACGTTAATTCCGACCTTCCGTTGCCCGATTAATGATGCACGGCCGAGATGTCTGGCTTCGACAACCGATAATTAGATCGTTATTAATTGAGAGACCCGCGTTGGTAGAATTTTTGATCGCGGCCGCGAGGCGCAAGGCAGAGAGATATTTTTCATCGGGTAATTGGAAATGATCGCTTTCAACCTCATTGTAAAATTAATTAAGAATACAAAGCTCCAGGGTTTTGTATTAAAATTATCGTTAAAACTGCAGTCCGACTCTGTACTCTATATTTTCCCACGACAACCGCGATATTTCATCCCACTGTCCCCGTCACATAATTAGAACAAACGACGCTTTCTCCGCAAGTGAACGACCTGCATCTCTTTTTCACCGGTCATTAACAATTTTTTTTACTTCCTCGGCACATTAGCTTATCAACGCTGAACGAGCATATTTCTACCTCTTATCAATCTCGCGATGCAACTACGCGGATGTAATAATCATGTGCGCAACAGTCGCTAATCAATGCGACGGAGGAACATTAGTGTTTATTATCACTAGCGATCAAATCGACATCTGCGTACGCGTACATAGATGCTCGTTCAATTCCTTATCGCGTGTATTAAAAAATCTAACAATTATTCTAAATTAACTATCAGACGTTGTCTCAATAGAAAAGCTATGGTAAATCATTAAATAAATTATGTAGGACGAACGAANCTCGGTTAGCCCCTGAGAATCTGCCGGAGCTCCCTCAAAGACAATGCTCAAGTTCTTCAATTGCAATGCAACCACTGCTAGAACTATACTTCGGTTATGAATAGCGATCAAATCCTTCGGTGAATTGTTTCACCTGGCGCACAAATCTTTTCTACAGAATTTATTATACGTTACAGGAGTAATCGTCAAGTCGTCGCTCGTATATCGCAGAAAACAATCTGAATCACTCGTTCTNAAACATTTTTCACTGATTCTGGTAACAAGGCTTGAAATGAATGAAAGGCCCCGGAAAAAGATGGAAAGCTATTAATCGTTTATCGGGGAACGAGGCTGGAACATCGCAATAATCGCGTTCGATAATTCATTCATTGGAAATCGGGATGGAGAAACGGGTCTCGCTTCGGCCACTAAATTCGAATTTAGTCGGCCGCTAACGAGAAAATAAGCTACCGGAGTGGTTGACGGAGAAAAAACTCGGTAATCCCTGAGAACTCGCCCTCAATGGCACTTATGTCGCTCGCGAAATTTTTTTCCATACGCCAAGGAAGAACGGCGAATGGGACACAGGAAAAATGAAGAAGCGTAACTCACGCGTCGCCAATATCACAGAGAATAGTAAACGTGAACTATTACGCGAGCCAACGAAATTTCGCAGCTCATTTTTAATACAATAGAAACGATTTTGTGCATGTAAAGAAATATACGATGCAAAAAAAAATACAAAATTTAAGAGGCATATGTATTTTTAAACGCTAATGGAATCTAAAATTAGATCCGACTTTTAGATTAACATAAAAAAATCTGCATTTTGTGAACAGCATGTTTAAGACAGGTTTCTGTAAAATTAACCGCAGAGGTCAATAATTCATTATTTTCCAACCGGAGGAAAACACGTACCGGGTTTTACTGTAGCGCAAAGCGAATGTCAAGACTTGCTTCAACCTGATCACGCGTAGATACGTACGTATATTTATGTCCACAGTGAGTGTCTTCGATTAATTGAACAAAGGCCTGCGATCAATTCAATTTCGTCTTGCAGTTTGTTAAAACCGATTGGCTTCCGCGAGGCGCCACAGGTTTCCAAGAACGTTATGCAAGCGTCGCGCCAAGATCAAGCATGGAAACGCGCGTGACAACGAGGGTAACGATCGGCGACGTTCCCCAAATCAAGAGATCGCCCGGTGGTGCCAGGGACACCGGGTTCCACTAGGAAAAAAAAACGAGACGAACCGGCTAAGCCGTTTGTTCATGCGGCTATGGNGAGATCGCCCGGTGGTGCCAGGGACACCGGGTTCCACTAGGAAAAAAAAAAAACGAGACGAACCGGCTAAGCCGTTTGTTCATGCGGCTATGAGCAAATACGAATTGACCGAGACCGATATACTACATAGACGTTTTTTGCCGATTTGAGAAGTGATCGTCGGCTCTGTGGAATGTTTTGGACGTTCGCGATCGGGGACGAGGCTGGGTTACGTGATCATTGTTTCGCGTTTGTTTGTGTACGAGTTATTAGACGCAATTGTCGGCGAGCAGATGGCTCGTCGCTTCTGCGACGTTCCACAGATTTTTTTCTCTCTCGGATAGTAAACATTGCGGAGCTCGTACCATGCAGCCGGTTTTTAACTTACGTCGACCGCGGTACGTACTTTTTCCAAGTAAGAACGCAGAGTCAAAGTGTTAGAAAATTATTCGTATTTCATTGAATTCTATATGTATAGGTAGTTTTTTAATTGTATAAATGTAATACCTGAGAAACACAGTGAAAAGTGATATTAGACTACATGTATACACACTAGTGTAATGAACTGGGATGCAAAGACAATAAAAAAATATCTTGCAAGTACTTTTCCATCGTACACCATGTAAAAACGTGCTAAACGATAGTCTTACTCACCGCAGAAGCTGTCCTCCGCGCAAAGCTCCCCAGGATCCCGGATCCAGCTCCAATTTTGATCACCTGATAGTCTCTCCCTCGGAAACACTTGTATATCACACCGTTCGGATTACGCTCGCACTACGGTCACCAGCCACAGACAATGTCACGTTCACAGAGGTATGAAAAATACCACGGGACAGACGCGAACAACAACGCCACGAGAGAGTCACGTACCGGCGAACAGGATTCTCGGGACTAGCTATCGTTTCGAATGAATTCGAATTAAAAGAGTCACACTCGCGAGTAAACAAGGTCAACGCGAAGATCCGACACGATCTCCTCACTCTATTGTTATCGTTCCGAGTGTCACTCGCGGGCCGAGTCGAGTCGCCGAAGGATAAACAATCGATAGCAGGAGCGTGTTTGTGAACTTGGTCTACTCCGTTTTCTGGGACCTCGATCGCGCGGAGAAATCGCGCTCGTCTATACGGGCGAAGCCGGGTACAAAACGCGGAACGGGGTATGGCGAACGCGCGTTCGATCGGTTCGCCCTCGAGAGGAGGGTAGACGCGGCCGATCGTTGGTCGCGAGCGTCGCCGAGCGAGAGGAGTTCGACTGCGTGTCCGAATGGCACAGTGGCTAGCGCGATTCTGCCGCCGCTCGCTCGGCCGACCTTACCCGCCCGAAGCCCCAAGCGCCGCGACGCCCGCGTCGCGCGCAACTCTCTCTCTCTCTCGCGCGCAACTCTCTCTCTACTACTCCGTGTGCCCCCTTATCGCAGCCCAAACATGCCCGTTGCTTTTCCTCGCCTTCCTTTTCAACCCACCTGCCAGCCCCATCCCCCGCCGACGGTTGTTTTGATGCCACGCTTTTGTCGCTTTCGAGCCGGCCGGAGCCGATGCTTTCCAAGGGACGGGGAATTCGAAT
Organism: Ceratina japonica; assembly: GCA_019453355.1. Taxonomy (NCBI): domain Eukaryota; kingdom Metazoa; phylum Arthropoda; class Insecta; order Hymenoptera; family Apidae; genus Ceratina; species Ceratina japonica. The sequence goes on along the minus strand of SMSR01015921.1, from coordinate 101,084 downwards.
CGCGGCGGTAAGTCGGCCTTTTTTGTCGGTTTCGACGGCGTGGTTACAGCTGGTAAATGCGTGTACCTGGGAGATTTTCACGGATAACGGACGACTCGGAATTGGCGATAGCAATTTCTCCTGTTCCATTTCAAAACTGAAATCCTGTGAAGTTAAAAAGAGTTGAACTTTGAGCCTCGTAAGACACATGTTCGATTTCTTTCTAATTCCCTTTGCAGTGTTTTGTAACAACAGCTTGCAGATGAATGATCTCCAAAAGGATTCTGGAAAACCCGGCCTGTCCGNCGACGGCGTGGTTACAGCTGGTAAATGCGTGTACCTGGGAGATTTTCACGAATAACGGACGACTCGGAATTGGCGATAGCAATTTCTCCTGTTCCATTTCAAAACTGAAATCCTGTGAAGTTAAAAAGAGTTGAACTTTGAACTTTGAGCCTCGTAAGACACATGTTCGATTTCTTTCTAATTCCCTTTGCAGTGTTTTGTAACAACAGCTTGCAGATGAATGGTCTCCAAAAGGATTCTGGAAAACCCGGCCTGTCCATCGACTGAAAGTTCTAATATAACAAAGAGAATTTGAAATAAACGTTCTCTACGAATTGCACCGGCATTCTAGTTGGAATTTTATTTTACGCAGGCCAAAAAAGCAGCAGGCGGTTATATCACTCGGGGGAGTGTGCCGGCCTGTTGTCGATCGTCGAGAATTTCGCCTGGATCGGTGTTTTAGTTGGCCGGCCGCATTCGTTTACGTGTATTGTTAGCGAAACTAGATTAAACCGGCCGATATTGTCTTCAACGACGTCCGTAATCAGAACTCGACGCGCATAATTGCGTTTTCGGTGACGCGCAGATGCGCATCGGGACGCAAATGGAATTAGCTGGCTCCGGTGGGCACGTTAAAATCTATAATAAACGAGTATCGGCTACGTTCTATTCAAAACTGAAGCTATTCCGCCAGTAAAAGGAATTCCGGCTGTTCAACCGCGTTACAAATTATTTTCTACCTGTTCCGAAGCAATAGACTCCGTTCTGTACAAAATGTTTTAAATGCTGCACACGAGATACAGGAAATGAAACAGAAAATTTAATCGCCGAATGAATGAAAATAAACTTTAGAATAATATAATTCTGCAAAAAAAGAAATAATTTTTAGAATGAGAATTTTTTGACGCATTGTACAGGAAAAAAAAATATTGAATGCAATTTTTTGTTTCATATTTTATATGTGAAAGTTTTATGGAGGATAGATAATTCGGGGAAGAGAAATGAATTGAAAGAATTAAAACGCGAGCCGGAATGGGAGATATTTCGACCAGCGTTTATTTTATTACTTCGTATTTAATTTATTTCCTAGAAGCGCGTGCACCTGCTGCGAATGATATTTACATATCTGGCAGCATTTCATCGTTCCCTTTGCGCTCTGCCATATATCAAATAAATTCGCTGCGAAATTACAAGGCAAGATGTCGATTATGTTAATTCTCAGCAATCGCGATACTATAAATACGACTGGCTTAACTGTGACGCGTGCTAGAAAATAAAAGAGCAAAAACATGAGTACGTAGGATTTAATCTGCCATCAAATTTCGTATAATTACGTAAGTAATAAAAATGTGCCCGATGAGTTTTGGCTAGATTCTCATGTGTTTATCGAAATATGATCTACATAATCGTTGAACAACGAGGAAATAGACTTTCGTTCATACAAAATTTCAAAGCGGGAAACGGCTCTGTAATAGAGGCTCATTCGGAAGTTGAATTATTCGTTCCCCGACGCGGACGCAGTCACAAACGCGATTCATTTCCGATGCGAACCGCTGTCAAATGAAAAACTTTTTCCATGCGAACAAAAGCTATCGCAGTAATAGAAAAAATTCACCCGTTCCGTTATCAGCTATACTTTTAGTTTAATTAAATTCATTACTCCAAACATTCGTGCATCAAGAATAAAATATTTCATTTTTTAAAAGAAAATTGCAAAATATGTGATATGCGTGGATGTAGAATTCGGTCTTTCATAAAATTAATAACAGTGATAATTCTAATATACCTATTGACTTGGTGCCAAAATGAGTTGTATGTTCTATACGGAGTGTTTGAAGATTCAGTCATGATTTTTTAAATTCATTGGTACACGGCTGTAGAAATTAGCTAGGCCGGTTTGTCTGATTTTCATTGTTATTCGAACCGAGAATTCGTTACGAAATTCTCGGAATATTCAATAGATTTCGAAGAAATCAACACGATCACCAGCTATAAGAAATGGTATACCATTTCTTATACTAAGTGTGCCGTGTTCATATAAACACCGCCTCTTAACGGATTCTCCGCCCTCCGAGTAACGAGAATTTTTAAACTCTCGCGAACATATGCCGATTCCTCGGTAACGCGAAGGAGTGAGAGAGAACGAGATACGCGATATTTACGCGGTTTAACGGTAATACACCTCGTTTCGAGAGGTGAAGTGCGCGACTCGTTGCCAGTCTTACACTGTCGAACGCCAGCGATAGATCGTCTTTGACGCTTACGTCTAACAAACGATCCAGCTTGCATTTATCCTGCATTGAGGAAAGAATTAACTTCTCCTCATTTAAAACACTGTTACAGTGCCGAGACAGGAATACGTTCTGGAGGACGTATTTTTGACCGCGATCGTCCAGGATCCTAAAGTCTTTTTATGACCGATCGCCGGTGGAGGAATTTAGTCTCCGCAGAGGACCTGCAATAGGTTGACCGTACATCAACCGAGGACTTGCAGAGTACCGCGGAATACAGACTTATTCCAATAACCCCGGTGGGTGCGCTCTTTGTTCGGCAGAGCGTAGTTCGTAAAGAGACAGAATCAGTATTGATCCAAATTATTTGGACTTTGACATTTATTTCGATCTTACAATTTTTCCTTTCCTACTCATCCGTTCCACTCGCAAAATCCGGACCCGGTTAGGTCGTAACCTAACACGGAGAATTACACTTTTCATGTCAGATGTCAAAATTTCTCATTCAATAAAATTACAAAACTAATAGCCTTGTTTGAAAAAATATGCAAATAGCGCAAGCTCTAATTTTTTTCTTTATGCATTGGAAAAGAAATCTAAAACACTGTTTGTGTTAAAAATTGTTTAAACACAGCTTTAATGCTAGTATCTTATTTATTGGTATTTCTTTCACGAAGCTATAGATATATGTATATAACAATTTTCTTCGATTCTGCAGTTTAGAAGTTAAACGACGCCTTTTGAATAATTCCGTTCACGTTTGTCTCGTGACTGAAGAGTTTAAGAACGAAATAAAAGCGTGGTTTATTCCTTTCGAGGAGCCCCGAAACTTCAAACAACAACTGCGCTTTTTCTGGTGTGCCTACTTGCCCAATATTTTCAGCCTTTGTGGTGCCTCTAGCATGCTCAAACCACGCGGCGGAAAAAATTTACGGAAACATTTAAATTACTCGTGTAAACTCGTGAAAATCCTATGAATACGTAATTCCTCAAACGCGCTTTGAAAATTTACACCCTATTGCTTATTTTCATGTTACTAATCCTCAGGCGGCGCACATGTTCTGCCAGTTTTGCAAATTCTCTATTTCATATGTTGAGTTCTAAAGAAATAAATTTCCTTTTACAATTTTCACATTGAATGTAGCAAAATGTTCATCTAATTAATATTTTCATACGTCTAAGTTTGTTAATCCTTTTGTTAAACACGTTCTTATATAGTTTGAACAAAAATATTAAAATTTGAAAAAAGTATCAATCTAAAGGTCTGCGATTCGAAAGCTCGCACAGCTACCAATTTCTATAATGAACGAAAACTAATTTCTTTCACCGATTTTCATGACTCCGAGGTACGTGTTGGGACACGAAATGCAGCCAGTGGCATCGGGGTAGGACGAAAGGCGTGGAAAGGGGTCCTCATCGAATTGCATCGCGGATCGATAGAAACGAACGTCGTCGCTGGTCCTGGTGAAAGTCTCTCTCTCGCGGGAGAGACACGGCGAGAAGAGAGGAAAAAAAAAAAGATGAACGAAGCTGCTGTAACCGTGCGAGAAAGTTGAGCTGCGAGTATATACAGCTGACACGATTTTCCGTCACGTACTTTATAACTCCGACTAAAGTCCTCGTACTCCTTTCACATTCTACAACCGCGTCTCCTTTTTCCACTCGCAGTTTTCTGAAATGCCCTCCCAAACAGATTGCGACGGACGTCAGAAGAAAATTGCTCGCGGATCATTAGATTCAGATAGATTCTCTTCCACATCATCAATAACAAATTCCCAACTCGAAGTCATCCTAACACGCGACCTGAACTTTGCAGGAGTGAAGAGCACCCCGGAATCTTTTAATTTAATTAAATTCTAATATTTCTTTCGACGATCCATCCCCCGAGTAATATTCGAATTAAACGAAGCGCGATGCAGTTGATATTCAAATGCCAGAGCAGGCCGTGAATCACTTTCGTTCAGCGCGGTTATTCAAGAAAATATCATCCCGGCAACGGGAAAATGTCAGACGCGTCGGTGAACGCGCGACGAATTCGCAATTCCACGACGAGGCTACTCGCGGTCGATTCCGTGGGCCGTGGGATAGGTATCACTCGACACGGTAGCCTCTCTCGCCGCTTCCATAATTCAGCCCGCGAAACGTCGGCCAATGATAAAGCGATATTGTGTTGTAAATTTATATGACGCCCGATGCGTTTCGGTAATGAGATTCGCTAACTGAGGAAATGCGCCGAGGCATCGGGCCCGCCCTTTGATTTGTTGCAGATTCCCGTAAACAGAATGTAATCCCACGAAAATAATTACGTCCTGCGCGGATTATCTCCTTTGTTATACCATTTGCGTTATTGCCGTATACATAAACACAATTTTTCTGGTCATTATCATCAAAGATTGAATTGCTAAGTGAAATGTTGTACTAATTATTGTTATAACAATCGTTTTAGTAACCACTGTAATAGTCATTAGATGTAATACTATAAAATATTGCGTTAAATTATTGCATGATTTGTATTAATATTGTTTATGATATTTATGGCCAGGAATTTATAATGCAAATTGGTCAAAGTGAATATCATTAAAAAGAGTGTACGGAGAATTTTTTAGCTTGTTTAAATTGATAGTAGGAGGGCTGGTTAGTAAAATATCCGAAGCTCAGACTGGAATTAGTCCTCCCTTTGTGCAACTACATACTTCGTGTAATGGGAAGAATTGGATGCGCAAAAAATGCAGGTGAATTACGCGATTTAAACTAATCATCCCACGCGTTCCCTTTTTACGTAAATTGCTTGTTAACTTATGCCTCTCTCTGTGCTTCATGTAATTTATGAAAGTGCTCGAATAAAATCTGTAGAAGTTTAATCCTATAAATTCTAACCCTTAAGATAAATATTGAAAGTACAAGGGAATTGGTGAGAATGGAAAATATGCTTTCGCTCGGGAGCGAATAACGCGCGGAAAGGATTTAAGAAACGAGGTATTGAATGAGGTAACCCAAAATATACGCGTGGAGCAAAAACTGTGTGATTTAACACTCTTACGGGATACCACGGAACAAATTGTGACCCGCGCAATACTGGGAAATTGCGTCCGCCACGTAATTTATGCAGCCAGCAATATTTGCACGGTAAATAATAAATACAGTAAAACATCCTGTTTTATCCGGAAGAATATTTCAAAGGGATTATATGATTAAGCTCTGATCGTTTGATGTTCAGGTCCTCTAAATAAAATCTTCAACATATGAGATATCCATTTCCAGTGACCAGCAGTTAGAGATTTTTGAACATCCGGGAATCGATGGTTCCTTTAGGATAGTCAGCAGAATTTCGGTTCCATATCGATTGGAGAGAGGTCGACAGGGTGCGCAGGTCAGTTCACCTAAGTTCTGCTTTCCCTAATTGTACTTGTTGCACTTGGGGTCAGGTGCACACAGCCCTGGATTCGGCAGCGTGCCAAATGTTTGACAAACGGCGCGCCAGCACGCTGGCCCCGTCCCCGCATCCGGAACAGATATTTCCTATCCTCGCGTCCCACGTCCTCGGCGGATCCTCCTCTTTATTCATAAATGAAAACTTTGCCAGAATCCTTCTCCCTTCGCTCAGCCCTCGAGTTTGCTTAAGAACTTCGAAACTTATATTTGATTCAATCCGGAGGAGGATTCCATTCCTCTCAATTTTTTTTCGCGGTAATAAAAATTTTTTGCC